>JAVJIF010033059.1:0-206631 GCA_038442645.1 Agave tequilana | reverse complement strand
AGAGCTTCGCTCGCTGAACAGCGGAACTTGCCCTTGAAACTTCAAGCTGACATTGCCATCTAGCCCCCTGGCTGTGCCAAAGAGACTGTTCAGAGGACCAGGAGGTGTAGTACACTGTAAGAACAAAGAAAAACTATGATTAGTTCATCAATCAAACAAAGGCTAAAGCAAAAATGCAACTTTTGCTAAGGGATAGCCTCGCTCTCCGAGCGAAGCTGGCCTAATGATAGCTTCGCCCTGAAGTTTAGCTTCGCAGCTGCAGCGTAACTCCGCACTCCACACGAAGGCAGAATGTAGGAAAATGTCAAAGTGTTAGCTTCGCCTTGGAAGCTTAGCCTCGAACAATAGAATGCACAAAGCCCTAGGGGCTAACTTCGGCAGAAGGGTATTATTGCCTAAAGACTATTTAAGGGCATTAAGGTCCTTTTGGTTACACTCCAAAGGCTAGCTTTGCATCCTGTCATTCAACAGGAGGTGAACCGCCTAAGGGATAGCTTCGCCTGGAAGCTTAAAGAAGAGACCTTTCGGTTCTAATATTCCCAGTCAAGAAATCAACGGAAATTTAGGGAATTGAACTCCCTAAAATCACAAGATCATGATTGATCGTTCTGGATTCATCTAAAGATAGCCAGAAATCGGCTTTAAAAGAGAGATGGCAATCTCTAATCAAAAAGGGAAAGATCCCTACCAGCGATCGGTCATTCGATGACTGGAGGAGGAGAAGGACCCTCCGTCGTAGAGGTTGCGACCTCTTTTCTGCTCGTCTCTTGGGAGCCATTGAAGAACAGAAAAGGATCTTGGATTCTAAAGTAAAGAAGGAAGAAGGAGAAAAGAGTCAAGTGCTCTGGAAATTTCAAATAGAAGTGATGACCTTCTCTCTCAGCCCGATCAGGCTTTTATAGGCTGATGATCGCCTAAAATGACGCCTCGATAAGAGCACAGGCTGTCGTTTCAAATTAATTTGAAACGGCGCCTTCCCGAGAAGCGCTGATTCAGCCCCGCTAAGGGTTAACTCTGTCATAAGTCAAGTGCTGACTTAGCGCGACGTATCGATAACTTCGCCGAAAAGCATGCCTTAGCTCCGCTAAAAGCACAGTCCGAACTTCGCGAAAAATTCATGCTAGCTTCGTTGGAAGCTCGTTCCTGGTTCAGATGGGATCCTGTCTTTAACTTCGCATGAAGTTTAGCTCCGCCGGTCCACTTCAAATGAAAAAGAAGGAGAAACAAAGCAGATAAGCAGAAAGTAAACTTTTATTGATTCAAAAGGAAAGATACATTGATACTACTACATCAAGGTTGTGTTCGTATAACAAAATCATTTGCTCAAACGGCATACAAGTGGTCCTATCTACTTCCAAGCCTAACCAACTGGACACGAAAGGCCTTCCTCCTGCACAAGGCCGTAATCCTTCGCATAATGGCAGACTTTGCCATCAAGGAGCTGGATCGTCTTTGATGAAAATTGGCAAAGGACCGGTTTCCACCATAAGGCTGGATCTTCTTTGATGAAAATTGGCAATGGAAGGTCCGAGACCTTATAGGTGACGTCTGCTTTCCCGAAGTGGATCATCTCGGATAAGTGACTACCAACCTTGCCTCGAAGTGGATCATCTCGGATAAGCGACTGCCAACCTCTTCTGGGAACACACATCAGCTGCCCCAGTTTGTTCCTCCTGCTTAGGATTAAAGTTTCAACTGAAAAAGCAAGAGGCAACTTTCTGGTCTCTTCCATCAGAGACTGGTGAACATAGCTCACTGCAATGCAAACTGAAACAAGTTAGCAGTAAGTCAAAGAAAAAGTCGCAAAAGTGAAACGCTAAGTCAAGTTCTTTGGGGCGAAGCAATTTATATCCGATTCAGTTGCAGCAGAGGATAGCCTCGCTTGCACAGTGATGAGGGTTAGCTCAGCATAAGTCAAGTCCTAGCCTCGCCTATATGGCTAAGCCAGACTGATCCTGAGGGACGCAGTCTTGACCCAACTATATGGCAAGACTGGCTCAACTTTGAAGAGACTAAGTCCCAAGTTTTGCCTATGTGGCGAACTTAGCAAGCAAGCATGCAATGATCTTTCTTTGTTCAAAAGATAGCTTCGCCGGGAAGCTAGAAAACAGGGCTGAAACCCTTCTCTGCAGATCAGTCAGATACAAAGAACAAGGGAAATCAATCCCTAAGGCAGCTGTTAAAGCTAAATTCAAGGGAGATAAACTCTCTGAAAGTTATCAATCATTGGTAAAGTCTCTGGATGACCGAGACCTACCGATTCTTGGCCAGATAATGACCAGAGTGGGCATCCCCGCTAGTTCAGAGATTTGCGTATCTCTCTCTAAATAATCAAGAGAAGATATGAGCAGACCGCTTCTCTTCAGTGGACCTTAGGTGTCCTATTTATAGGCCTCATGGCCTGAGCGCACCGTTGTGGCTTCGAGCATAGAAGCGCGAGCGAATTTAAGGCATTTATGAGCCTTGAGAAAGGGAACGGTTTCCCTCAAAAACGCGTAAGGGACGAATGATCTCCTCGTCAATGTGAATTTATTGGGCCTTGAAAGAGGGAACAGTTTCCCTCAAAAATGCGCAAAGATCTCCCTCGTTAATGCAAGAGAAGTTATTTCAACTTCGGGAAAGGACATAATCCTTCTCGTAACTGGCCGAAAGCAATTGGCCTCGGGAAAGGAACAGCGTTCCAAAGCGAACTTATTCTGGAAGGCTCGGACGCGGAGCCACCCAGACGCAAAGCTACCCAGAGTCGCGAATCTACACAATTCTTTGGCGAAACTATCCCAAAGCTGGATTAACAGCGAAGCTGAACTCAACCACCATGGCGACGTTCGTACTTCACATACCACCGATCAAAGCAATTCAAAGTATTTCGAAGTCTGAACCATTTCATTGCAGACTTTCGAAAACTTTGAAGGGGATCTTGTTGACACTTTAAAAAAAGACGAGTTCTGACTGGTCTGAACAATGTCTAAATTGTTAACATTTACAAAAGACAAGCGATAGACAAGCTGACGACCAGTTCTGTACTTGTTGACATTTACAAAAGACAAGTGACAGATAAGCTGACGACCAGTTTTCACCCATCTCCGAGGGACAAAGAAGCAACTTGGACTCTACTGATCCAGTGAAATAGACAGTGAGCCTGGATTGTCTCTAAACAGACCTCAGCAGGTCTAAGATGCTAGCACTTAGCATCACATGAGACCAAAGTGATAGCCTCGCCTGAGAGGCTAAGATCACCTAACTTCGCTTTGAAGCCATCACAGCTCCGTCAGGAAGCTAACTTATAGCTTCGCCTAAAGTGCTCAGTTAACTCCGCAGAGTTAGCTTTGCTTGAAGCCATACACAACAGCGCAGAAGGATGTTCGGTAGCTTCGCCACGGATGTTATCTAGCTCCGCTGAAGAGCTTCCTTCTGACTTCGCCAGATGCTTCTTCCAGCTCCGCTGCGAGCTCGACGCAGGCAGCTCCGCTGCAGGTCTGTTATGGTCAAACTTTGACCAATTAGATCTCCAGATGAGATCAAATCTAATCAGGATCAAGATTAAATCCAATCAAGATCAAATCTGAGATCAAATTTGGCAGTTGATTGCCATAATCTCTTGACTCTCCTAAAACGAGTAAGAGGATCAGGGAAAATCTTCTAATTATATGGAAAGGATCAAAACAGATCAAGAGGATCAACCGACCTGCTACTTCTACCTTCGCAGAAGCTGATTCTGGCCTCGCAGCAAGGCTACTTCCAAATTTGAATAGATTTGATTCAATTTGTTTTCATATTTTTAAGGGACAATTATATCCTTACTCTCCCTATAAATAGCCCACTAGGGGCACAAGGAGAGAGGACCACCACGTGTTCCAGAGACAGCACGAACTTCTTCACGACTGCACGAGGCGCGCATAGAGAGGCTAAACAGAGAGCTATTCTCTTGCTTTCAAAAATTCAGAGACTTCAGAGAATCACTTCTCTAATCAGGGTGCTGATACCCTAATACCTTCTTCTCAAGGAATCTCCGGAACCAGGCGAGAAGGAATTCCTAAGCGAAGGCGATTTTGAGAAGTAACAAGAGGGTTCTACCAACCTTCTGTTCTCCGATTCCCCAAACCAGGCGAGACGGGAATCTCATCGATCGCATTGTCAAAGGGACAAAGTGGTCGCGCTGTACCAGACTCCTATCGGCACACTTCTCCAGAATCTCAGAGGGGATCTACTTGTAATCTTTTTAGAATACTTGTAATTTAGCTCCTCGATCTTTTTTTGTGTAAGTTTTCCCCTTTGCAAATCAATGGAAAACACGGTCGACCGGGCGGTCGACCGACAGCCCCAACGGTCATAAATATGACCGTTGGCCGTCGACGGTCAGGTCATCTGGCCTGCAGATTTGACCCCAATGGCTATATTTCTGAACTCTATATAAGGGGGATATTTTGGCTTGTTTGAAACAAGATTTGAAGAGGGTTTTATAGCCAGTTTTCTCATCTCTCTTAGGATTTTTCTCCAGTTGTTTTTGAGCTAAAACTTTCATATTAAAAGGAGAGTTTTCAAGAGTGTTTTTAAAAGAGATTTCTTGAATTTTTCATTGCAACTCTATCTTGTTTTTCTCACACAAAGTTGAGCTTTCCATTACTATATCCATTTTCTAGGTATCTTTGTTGTGAGAATTATTTTTATGATCAAGAGAAGTGATTACAAGAAATCATTCTTGTATTGTGAGGGTTATAGAGTTTGGTCTCGGTGAAGTGAGTTTTGTGGTGATCAAATGAAGTGATCATCAAGTGTTCCAACTTGTGGTTAGAGGAGTTGTAAAAGGTGTGCCCTCGGCAAGCTAGTGTGTTTGCGTGTGTTGTTCTTGCGGGAACGAGTGAGGGACTTGTGAGTCCAAGAGTTCTAGTGTGAACTCATTGTAGATGTTGCGACACCGAGTGATCTTGCGGATTAATTTTCGGAGAAATCCTTCATAGTGTTGAAGGCAGGGACGTAGACCAAAGGTGCTCGAACCTCAAAATAATTCTCCCGTGTTTATGATTGCTCATCTCTCTCTCTCACTTGTGTTATATATCTTACTTGTTTATATTATTTATCTCTTTATATGCTTGATATACTTGTGTTTAATTGAATATATACCTGGGATTGTTTGCTCACACTTGAATTCAACGAAGAGAGCCATAGTGACACCTCAACTCTTAATCTAGAGGAATCTTGAGAAGATAGTCCAGAGCCCTTCACGAGAATTCAGCTACACTCTTATGTTATACTTTGTGTGTTAGTTTAAATAGTTTTTGTTTACATAAATAGTTTTTAATTCTAAATCATTTGCATTAGATTAGCTAGTACACCATTCACCCCCCTCTACGTGTATTTCAATTCGTATCAGAGCTTGGTGCTCTTGATTTGGGTCTAACAACCTTGAGTTAAAGATCTTACTTTTAGCTAATCACAATATTTATACACACATATAGATTTTCATGACACCTCCCATGTTTGATATTCTTAACTTTCAAACTTGGAAAGTTAAGATGTCAATGTACCTCAAAGCACTCGGATTCATGTTTATTTTGCCACCATTAAAGATTCATAATGTTTAAATGACAAACATCTAGAGGCTAATGCAAAAGACGTTTATGCATTAAAGAGTACTCTAAAAGATGAATATTTATTTAGGATTTCTAACTTTGATTCAGCTTTTGTAGTATGGAATACACTTATCTCTCTTGGTGAACAAAAGCAATACTATATGGGGAGTGACTCGTATGATGAAAGTGATGCTTCTAACATATGCTATATGGTCCAAGAGGATGACCCCCTTGAGGTAAATTCTGAATCCGAGTTAGAAGAAGATATTGACATGCCTTATGATGAGTTTGCATCTTTTTTATCAAAAACTTCTTGAAAAATATGATTTATTAAAAATTGAAAATGATAAGGTAAAGAAGGAAAACACTTCTTTGTTAAAAGAAAATGATTCCTTTAAAAATAAATTTGAATGTGTTTCAAAAGAAAATAAATTTTAAAAAAGAGAATATTTTCTTATCTTCAAAATTAAATGATATTTGTGAAGGAAACAATTCTTTGAAAAATAAAATTAGTTTTGTGGAAAAAGAAAAAGAAATTGTTTTGAAAGAAAATAACTCTTTGAAAAGGAAAATTATTTTAAAAGAAAAAATATTTCTAAAAAGAAAAAGATCGTTGATTCTCATGCTCATGTCTCTTCTTTCAAATTAATAATGATATTTGCATTATGAAGAAGAACATTGATTGTTTGGGCTCCATTTAATCACTCTAAATTGGAATTCATGTTTTGCAAGAAACAAATTCTACATGTTCATGCATAAATCTCACAACATACATATGCACACCATGCTCACAGTCACATCACTCATATACATGCTAGAGTGTACACATATACACATTGTGGCCGCAAATGCCATCTTGCAAGATTTTGCTTTGATAGATTAAATTTTATAGATTTTGCAAATAATAATATTTGGGTTCCATTTGTTTCTAACCCCCGTGGACCCAAAAAGAAATGGGTATCAATATTCTCACCACTTATTTTTGATGTAGGTGTGGGCTCTCACATGACGTGAGAGGGTTGGTGCCTTGGTAGTGGATGCATGATGAGCTAGATAGACACACCAAATTGATGCATCACTATCAAGAAAGTTTGGTGGGAGGACCACCTTGGTTTGAAGTTATAGAGAATAGTTCATATTTTTTGTAACTATCTCTAACTCCCATTTAGTTTACATGCTTTTATATTGATAATTTTTAGCATGTTATGGTTTTAATACTTATTATGTTAAAAGCAATGTTATTAGACAAGTGATATACATAGATAGTCCTTGAGATACTTCCATGTTCATATGGATTCATATTTTGTGTTCTCACTAGTGTTTAACTACTATGTATATACTAGTTCTAAAACATATTTATTTAGACTAATGATCATGTTTGTTTTGCACTTTATGTGGTGATTACTTGTTTAGATGTAGTTTTCATTAAAACTTGTGTCTATACTTGTACAAGTAGTGAGGTATACTTGATTATTGTATGTTTGTACTTCATTGCTCATTTGTACTCATTACATGTACTTGTATAACCTAGTTTTGATGATTCTTTCATTTATACTTATTTTCCTATTTTCGTACTTGTTTTGCTTCATGTATATGTTATTTTGTCTAAAACTAATAAATATACATATATACTCTTGAGTCACTTGCCTTCATGCAAAATATTATTATGGACTCGTTTATATTTGGGATATGTTTGTATATTTTTAGTTTCTATAGAACATGCATATACCTTGAAGTTTGTTTAATTTTAATGAAAAATAATTTTTTATGATTTTTATATGTTTGATGTTTTGAGCTTTATAACTTATTTTTTGCACTCACATTTCTTTTGTTTACTCATGACTTTATTTTATGAGCATTTATGAGCTTTATAGAGTTCGAGTGTCAACTCTTGTATATTTAGCATGCTTCATGGGATATAAGATTTATTTTCATGTTTGAAGGATCTCTAACTAGTTTTTTAAAAATTACTTTAAACTAGCTATTTATTCTTCAAGTGGTAGTGTTTCAATTTACAACTATTTTCAAATCTTATTTTTAAAAACTTCTACCCTTAAAGAGTGATTGGATGGGCGATCATACCTTATATAACCTTATTGAATATCTTTTAAACTTGTGCATGATAAGGGTGATAGTTATGAGTTATACACATGATTTTCATGATAATTAATTTTTATGCTCATACTTGTTTTCTAAACATATATGCTTCAAAATTCAAGTGGTATTTTCATATTCATACATACATACATACATGCATACATATATACATACATATACATATATACATACATATACATATACATATACATATACATATACATATATATATATATATATATATATATATATATATATATATATATATATATATATATATATATATATATATATATATATGAGGTTACTGTATCTTAGCCGGCAGGCTGAGAGAGTTCTCTCAGCCGGCGGACATGGCAAAATCACCACCCCACATCTGTCATCAATTTTGGTGGACAATTCTTGAAAAATCCCGCCCAATTTAATGCCAGTCACCTCAATATTGTAGTTTCTGAAAATACCCTCCCTCACAACTTTCTACCTTATGTAAAAAAATTGGCTTTCAAAAAAATTTACAGCTCTAAAATTTCAACCGCGATTCTGATCCAAAATAGTTATTTTCTTTCACAAATTTGATCCTTTTTTTAAAAAATATATTTGCAACTGATGGCGCCTAAGAAATCATCCGTGGAAAAAGGTACTACAAAAAATGATATTTTCAAAAAATTTTAGCGTTTGTGTATTTTAATAGTTTTAAATTTTTCCCAGATTTATTTTCGAGGTCGCATTTTTTTAATTTTTTTTTTAAAATCTTGGAACCATGGTCGCAGTTAGAAAGAGATTTTGGAATCATCCGTGGAAAAAGGTCCTATTTTTTTCAAATTTTTCTGTATTTCCTTCTATTTTTACTATGTCGCAGTATTTTTGAAAAATTGATGTGCATACACTGCATGCGACCTCGGTCGAAGTTGATAAAATTATAGTTTCAGATTTGTGCGACTTTGATTTTTTTTTTCCGAAAGGACCTTTCCTTGTAGCCGAATGCGACGTTGGTCGCAGTATATGAAACTTACTTTTTTTTTCTTACATACTGACGACATGGTGTCGCAATTGTTTAAATATGAGTTGTCGTCTCTTGCGACCAAGGTCGCAGTGTATTTAACGTCATTTGTTTTATCATACTTGGGTCGCAGTTGTATCTGATTGCACTGTAGTCTTATGCGACCTAGGTTGCAGTGTCGAACCGGGTCGCAGTTGTTTCTGATTGCACTGTAGTCTTGTGCGACCTAGGTCGCAGTGTTGACCCGGGTAGCAGTTTTTCTTATTGCACTGTAGTCTTATGCGACCTTGGTCGCAGTGCGGTCTTGTGATCGCAGCTGTCTTTGATTGCACTGTAGTCTTATGCGACATTGGTCGCAGTGTCGTCCCTGGTCCAAGTTTGTGTTTGCAAAGTATGACTGCGACCGTGGTCGCAGTTTATAAAAGAAAATATGCTTTTTATAAACATTGGTCGCAGTGTATGATTGTACTGTAGTCTTATGCGACACTGGTCGCAGTGTCGTCCGGGTGCAAGTTGTTTGTGTTTACATTGTATGACTGCGACCGAAGTCGCAGTTTATTAAAAACAAATATGCCTTTGACCCCCTTATAATTTTTAAATTATCATTGCTCTGAACTGTTTATTTTTTCTTACTATGTAGGTAAAAAACAGATAAAGGTTCGTCCTCTGAGATCAAGCCTGAAACCTATGTACGAGTTCATGAAGAAATTTAAAAAGTACATTCACGTAGATTTCGTAGAGGTGATGAACAATACCCCATTTGGCCCAATCTTCATGGCGTTCTACAATGAACAATTTGGGGCTGAAAAGGGTCTAAAATCAAACGTTGCTGTGCTGCGTATTTTAGACCAGTATGATAGGGATACAAGGACCTTGAATTGGGGGCAAACAGATTGAGTTAACAGTGGAGGATGTTGCCCTCACATTTGGTCTACCTATCATTGGGACAGATTTTGTGATGAATAAAACATGTACAATGAAAGATAGAGGGGTGATAAAACATTATTTTCCCCAATATAAAGAAGATCACTAAAGTATCCATTGAAGATGCTTTGGATGATCTTCTTGTCAAGAAGAGGCGGAGAGGTATTGGATGTGACAAAGGATGAACAGCTTGAGCAGCAAATGTCTTTACATGAAATTATTAGAGACATGCACAGACTTGCAGCTCAAGACTTTACCACATTAATCATCCTATACATGTCGGCCACTCTTTTCTTATCTGGCAGTAAATGCACGGTACCGTGGTATATTGTGGAACAGATTGCCAATATGCAGCTGATGAGGACAATATGCTGGGCAAAAGCTGTTTGGCAATTCCTGATTGAGTCAATGGACATCTTCAGGCAAACCACGTACGAGCTGCAAGGATGCTCCGTGCAAATAATTGTAAGTACAATTCTCATATTTGGCCAACATTGTATGAAAGTTACCCAAAATTTTTTTTGAATATTTGTGTAAACTAATTTAATTTTCCTTGGTCGCAGTATTGGCTATGTGAGAGGGCCCCTATTTTGAGCCGAGGTCTGGTTTGGAGACATAACCCCACGCGTTTTAAGATGGGACCTCCAAAATATTAGTAGATCTCTACTTGAAGTTGATCTAAATGAGATTGACAGCAATATTGTAAGTCAGACTTTTTTTTTGTTCAGTACAAATAAAATGAGACCATAGTCGCATTATTGAGCTGCACCTTTCGCAGTTCGTTTTGTGCCTGGCAAACAATGTGCGACCATGGTCGCATTCTCCTGAAAATACCTTTTACATGGAATGCGACCATGGTCGCAGTCTTGGGCTGCATGGCTGGCAGATAATTTGGGCATGACAAACATACTGCGACCATGGTCGCATTCTTTTCAAAAATACTTCATAAATAAACTGCGACCATGGTCGCAGTTTCATTATTTCATTGTTTTATTTTTAACTTACCTTTTTCTATTTATTTTCAGATTTTGACTCGAATGGGCAACATCTCTATTGCTGAAAAAAATATGGTTGGCCTTCCTGTTGAAGGGGAAAAGGAGGAGGAAGAAGAAGAAGCAGAAGATGAAGATGAAGAAGAAGAAGAAGAAGAAGGAGATGAAGGAGGCCATACATATAATGAAGCTTACATCCCGGCGGAAAAGGAGCCAGAACCGGCTGAAACGAGTGAGCAAGAACCAGTTTTTGAAGGTTATTTGCCACCTCTACCGGATATTCAAGCAGAAGAAATAAAACAATTGAGGTCTCAGAATCAGTACTTGAGAGAATATGTTTCTCAGCTTGAAAAAAAATTGAAAATATGGAGACTAAGAACAGACTCAAGGCTGAATTAAAATTAAAAATGAGAGAAAAAAGAGAGAAGAAAAAATAAAAAGGAAAGAAGAGCTGCTGAGAGCAGCCACTGCTGCGAAGGAGAAGGAGAAGAAGAGGGAAGAAGAGAAGAAAAAGGAGAAGAGGAGGAGAGAAGTGGAGGAGAAGGAGAAGAAGAGGAGAGAAGAAGGGAAGAGGAGGAGAATGAAAGGATAATGAGGGAAGAAGAGGAGAAGGAGAAGAAGAGGAGGGAAAAGGAGGAGCAGGAAAAGGTGGAGAGGAGGAGGGAAGATGGGGGGCAGGAGAGGAGGAGGAGGGAAGAGGAAGAAAATGAGAAGAGGAGGAAGGTGTTAGAGGAGTTAAAGAAGAAGAGGGAGAAAAAGATGAAAGTGGCGGAAGAGGAAAATAGAAGGAAGGGTGAAGAGGAAAAGGAGGACAAAAGAATAAAGGAACAGATGGAGAAGCAGGCTGAAGAGGAGAAGAAGAAAAAACTGAAAGAGGATAAAATAATGGGTTCTGAGTCTATTTTAAATATTACTGGAGAAGATATGTCAAGTTTTTCTCTGAATATAACTCAAATGACTCAAGAAATCCAAAGAGATAGAGCTTCTGAAGAAGAAATTCAAGAACATACTCCGCCTCAGAAGCAATCCTCAAAAGAAGCTGTTTTGGAATACTCTAAAGGAACTATTGAAAGGGGAGTCAAAGAACGCAAGCGCGCTGAAAGAGATCGCGATGACTCCGACTTCGTTTATCCAAAACAGAAGAAGAAAAAAACGAACATCCTCTTCCACAGCCTGCGGCTGTGAGTTCTGCCGCTGGTTTCGGCGACAAAGAGATTTCCTCTACAGAGCCAAAATCGAGAGAATTGACCGAAATCAGAGCATACAGAATTCTGCAGCCCCATCAACAAGCTCTTGTAAAAAATTTCTTTGACAAGTCCTTCTCTGAGTAAGTTAATTCATATCAAAAAATTTGTTATACCTTTATATAAGAACATTTAAATTACTAACTTTGTTTTGAATATCTTGCAGCTCTACTGCGTATCAGGATACCGAGAACGGAATCATTATTACAAGGAATGACATTGAGGACCTGATATTCAGTAGAGACTTAGATGCAAATATAATTCATTTTTACATGCAGCATCTAGAGAAGGGAAAATGATTAAAAAGTATATTCTTCTGGAGCGAAGCTTGGGTAAAATCTACTTTCTCCTTTACGGTTTACTGTAATATCAATTGTGGAACAGATTACTTATATTCTCTATCTCTGTGTAGGCGTGTACTGCGATTAAGGTCGCAGCTGCGACTAAGGTTGCAGTTTATAATTAAAATGTACTGCTACTAACTATTGTACTGCGACTAAAGTCGCAGTTTATAATTAAAATGTATTGCGACTTAACTCATGTTCTCTATTTGTGTAGGCATGTACTGCGACTTAGGTCGCAGTTTATAATTAAAATGTATTGCGACAAACTCATGTTCTCTCTGTGTAGGCATGCACTGCGACTATGGTCGCAGCTGCGACTAAGGTCGTATTATCTCATGTACTGCGACTAAGGTCGCAGTTTATAATTAAGATGTATCGCGACTAACTCATGTACTGCGTTTAAGGTCGCAGTTAAAAAATATGCTAATAAGAAACGCTGCGACCTTGATCGCAGTGTCTTGTCTTGACTTAATGACTTCTTATTTTAATTAATTTTTTCTTATATTTTAAATTCATTTTGTATTTTTTTTTCTTGTCCGCAGCACGGTGTTGTAAATAAAAGTGAAGATTTGGAAGATCATTTCATCAAGCAGAAGCTGTTGAAAAACTGGACAGCTGATGTGCACTACATGTTCTTCCCGATTAATCACAAACATAGTGCCGACGAACCCGGATTTCACTGGACCTTGTTGGTATTTGATGCCGATACACAAGAGTGGAATTTTTACAACTCTTTGGTTCCAGCTGACAAAAAAAGTAGTATATTACAGCTTTACCAAAAAGATGCAAGAACAATGGTGAGTTGAAATTTAATATTTCAATTACTAGAAACTGACATTTAATTTTATTAATACTAATTTTTGTTTGTATTGACATTGCAGAAAGAAAGATTATTACAGATTTTTGAGATTGATTTCAATAAATTAATGAGAAGAATAAATATAAAATACGCAAAATGCCCCCAACAACCAAACAGGTATATAAATTTTTGACATCTCCTTACCTTTCATATTTTCTACCTTTTTCAGTACCAATAATCTAATTTCAATTAATGATTACTCTATGAAATTTTTAGTGTTGATTGCGGTGTATATGTATGCAAGTACATGGAAAGCATAGCGTCTGGTAGTCCAACTGTTGATACTGTTACGGATGCTCATGTACAGAGACTAAGAAGTGAGCTTGCATACATGATACTTGCAGATAGAGAGAAGAGTTGGGATGAAGAAACAGAAATTATACGAAGGACAGTATTTAATGACTAACAGTTTGACAATTTATTGATATAGCACAATTTTTTATTTTATAAATGTAAAAATAATTGCAATTGCAATTCATTGAATAATTTTTTTGTTTTATTGATTTAATTTGTAAACAATTCTATACATTTATTTATTATAAGTTCCATTGATTATTTCCAATCTACATTTGTTACAACTTGGATTTTACTATTGCGTCTTGATGTTAGAAACAAAAATGCGTTCAGTAATTGTATTGCGACCAAAGTCGCAGTAATGAACTGTTTGAGATACAGCGTTTCCTTATACGGTGACACTTTAATCAACACAGCGATCACGGTCGCAGTTACTTAATCATTTATAAGTTCCCAATGCGACTATGGTCGCAATAATGAAATGTTTTGCAGTTCAAAGTAATTTAAAGTTATAGTGTATTATCTTTTAAACTGTTTTGGATAACTGAATAGTCACCTAGGAAGTATACAATTTTGGGAAAAGGTAGAAAATAAATTTGGTAGATATTCACGTGGTCCAAGGGATTAGGTAGAAAATGCTGTACAATTGTTACAAATCTTCATTTTAACTATTTTACGCTAAACGAATATACTACGACCAAAGTCGCAGTTAATAATTAAATTATTTCACCCGAAAAGTAAATTTTAAAATGAAGGTTGCGACTTTGGTCGTAGTTACTGGCAGTAGTCTTAATAAAACAACAAAACTGCGACCTAGGTCGCAGTTTCTGGCGGGAGTCTTAATCAAAAACAACACTACGACCTTGGTCGCTATGCATGTTAATATAAATCAAACACCTACCTAACATACTGCGACCTTAGTCGCAGTCCATGTAATGCGACCCTAGATTGCAATTGCTGGCCATCTTTATCAATAACATTGCGACCTTGGTCGTAATTAACCATGTACACTGCGACCAAAGTCTCTGACTAAGGTCACAGTTTAAATGTACACTGCGACCAAAGACTCTGACTATATTATATACAAAAAAATTAAACTATAAAGTAAAATTTTGTAGCAGTAAAAATTTAAAGTATAACTACATACAAAAATAATACAGTAGAAATCAAAGAATGATAATAAATCTGATTATAATGACACGCCAGTGGCGGACTGCGACTTAATCTCTCTACACTGTGCGACCATAGTCGCACTTCATAAGAAAATTGAAGTCTTTGTTCCTTCGACATGGAGGCAACCCAAACCTACTTCTTCTGCCAATAAAAAAATAAATAGTAAGAATTTTAAAGATGAATCGGTATAAAAAAAATGATTAACAGGTTTAATGTAATACCAGTAACGGACAACCAGTCCTGTAATGGCCCAGCTCTTGGCAGTTACCACATCTTCGATGCTTAACTTCCTTCTGATATATAGAATCTTCAAAACCACACTTAAGCCTGGATGCAGCTCTAGGCCTCCTCTTGGTTGGTACAGGACCAATTGGATCATGTATATTCAATTCTTCACCATCTCGCAAAACGACAACGGATCCACTGGAACCAACTGTAGTTTTAGGCTGTGATGAATGATAATTTCCTGACATGGCTCTGTATTCACTAGTTTTTTCTTCGGCAAAACTTTTCAAAACTGCCTCCAACTTTGAAAGATTTTCATCAAAATCAGCGACCATCTCAAGAATTGCATTAAATTTTGAACGTATTGTCCACAATCTAGCCGTCCGTGGAGTGCCCTGACTGGGAAAAGGCTTCATGCCATTTTCGATTGCAACATTTTTGTAACGAGCATCCAACCTCCATCTCTGAAGTATATATGGTTCCGGTATATGTGTAACGTGATTGCGCCACAAAATACACAGAATATGTCTACATAGGATACCCTCTGTTTCAAATAACGAGCAACTACAAGAAACATGAAGTTCCTCACGCTTATCATAACTGACATTTTCCCAGTTGTCTTTTGATTCTGAAAAATTACCAATCAAATATATTGATCCAGGTTTATCATGTTCCACCTCTTCTGAAAATAGTGTCATTACAACTGCCCATTCCTCTTGGAACAACTGAAAAATCTTCGGTATATACAACTTCGAAACCTGTATCTCATATGGATTGGATGTACAATTGGGCACAGAATTCAAACCCCTAAAATCTTGAAGAGATTCAGATGTACGACGGGAAGCAACAACTTTATCATATTGGTGAACAAATTCGACTAGTTTAGTGTTTGAGTTAACAAAACCATCAAAGAAGGAATTAATACTCTCGGACCTCTGACTTGTTGTCATTCCAGCACAGAAAACATCCTTGAGATATGCATTAACCCAATGTCCACGGAGCCTGTACATCTTCATCAACCAACTGTCATCTTCTTCTTCTAACTGATATTTTTCATTCATCAGACGCCATCATTCCTCACAAGTGCTTATATCGCGGGAGGTGTACCAAGCATGGAAATCGGAGACCATATCTTCTCCATACTTGTTTGACATTGGGATTTGTTGCTCGGCAATATGTTTCCGCACATGCCAGAAACAGTAACGGTGCTGAGAAGTTGGGAAAACAATCTTGATGGCGTCACCAATCTGCGCATCCTGATCAGTAATAATCAGCTTCGGTTCAACTCCATGCATGCACTTGAGCCATTTTTGGAATAACCAAACAAAAGTATCCCTCTGCTCCTCAGGAAGCAATGCACAGCCGAACAAAATTGACTGCCGGTGATGATTTACTCCAGTGAATGGAGCAAATGGCAAGCTCAAGTGATTAGTTCTGTATGTTGTGTCAAAAACGATCACATCACAGAACCTCAGATACGAGGAAATAGCTCTTCCATCAGCCCAAAAAATGCTTCTAAGTGTGCCCGCGTTATCGACTTCACTTGAAAAGAAGAATTCTGGATCGGTCTCGGCTTTCTCTTGAAAATATTTGATAATAGCAATAAACTCATGACCGCAGTTATTTCTACGTTGACGAGTGAAATCAATAACTTGTTGAGGGCTCACTTCTTCACAGCCTTCTCCCTGGCTCATTGCATTCACAACGCGGGAAATATTTGAAGGCCGCATTCCAACATCAACCAGATTGCTCATAATGCTTCTACTAATTTTGAACGATGATTCTGGTGAGAGTAATGGTGATGTACCTTATCCGGGCTTGACAATTCATATGAATGAGTATCAACAAATTTTGTGATAACCCAATGTCTTTTGTCCAAAAAAAATGAAGACGGATATGCATCTCAGCAGGACAAGCTACTCTAGTGTTAATTCGACGATGCACTGTAAGCCCCTCTTGTCTTTTGTCACACAACTTCTTCAGACCTTCCTTGTTGCAGCAAAATTTTCTGCAAATAATCTCATAAGGAGGCTTCCGTGACTTATCTGTACCTTTTCTTCTCACGCTAAAACCTCTATTCCTTGCAAAACAATTGTAAAAATTGTATGCTTCCATATCCGATAGGAACTGTTTCCCTATAAACTTATCTGAGCTTCCAGACATTTCTCCATGTGCATTCATATCCTACAAAAAACAATTACACGAATTAAATGAATATAAATATTTTTTAGATATCACTGTATTCTAAAATATAAGTTATATAAATGTGACCAAGGTCGCATAAGAGATGAAAACTATATTACTTCTTATCAAATACTGCGACCAAGGTCGCAGTTATCCGTATAAGAAGAAATCTATATTACTTCTTACTAAAGACTGCGACCTAAGTCGCAGTAAATAAAAATAAGATTTCACATACGACATGAAATCTATAATACTCCTTATTGAAGACTGCGACCTAAGTCGCAGTTATCCGTATGTGAAGAAATCTATATTACTCCTTACTATAGACTGCGACTTAAGTCGCAATTATCCGTATGTGAAGAAATCTATATTACTCCTTACCAAAGACTGCGACTTAAGTCGCAGTCGCATTTCTGAAACTTTTAATCATTTGTTATAGGTCGCAGTATCTCATAGACTAAAGACAAAAATTCAATATTTAAGAAATTGTTTTTAAAAAAAATGAAACAATTAAAACCTGTTGATCGGCATGCAAAGATGTCAACCCTTCAAGATTTTCAATATTCTGAGAGAAAGTAGAACCAGATGCAATATCTTCCATATTTAGATCGCCAGTAGACTGCTCAGACGTAGACATTAAATATTTTGGAGAAAAAATTGATCTGAAAAGATTTTATATTTTCAGAAAAAAGTTTATCGCAGGCTGAAAAAGGAGAAACTAGATCTTTCAAAAAGAGATAAAGAAATAGGGGGAAAAGTAATTTATATAGAATAACCTAAAACCTATAAAGAGCGGCAAAAAAAGGGGAAAAATAATAATAAACAATAAGGAAGGTTACCGAAAGAGTTGCTTTTCATAAGGGGTATTTGGTAATTTAACTTCTTCCTAAAAGCGTGCCGCAAGTCAGTGAAGTGACAAATTGAGCCACGTCACCGCAGGCTGAGAGAGTACTCTCAGCCCGCAGGCTGATATACATTTTTCTCTATATATATATATATATATATATATATATATATATATATATATATATATATATATATATATATATATATATATATATATATATATATATATATATATATATATATATATATATATGATTTAGATTGTGCTTATTTTACTATGCCAAATTTTTTAAGCACTAATTATGTTTATGCTAAGCTTGACTTAATTATAAATGTTAATTGGTATCTTTATAAACTTATGCATTGATTTCAATTGCTATTTCAATTCATTTTTCAATTGCCAATCATTTCAATTGGTATTTCAATTGGTATTTATTTGGTATCAAAATACACTTCATGTTTCACTTTCAATTGATATCAAAATCTATTATTGATATCTTAAATTTTTTTTTGGTACCAACATTTATTTTTGTCAACTATTATTTGATTTCATTGATATCATAATTCATTTTATTGACTTCAAGAAATTTTAAAAATTTGTTTTAAAAAGTGGTTTCAAAATTTATTGATATGTATTGCCTATATGCAAGGAGAGCTTAACATCTTCTCTATATATAGATTCATGTTGAGTATAATTCACATTGAGGAGCTTGACCTCTCTTCTTTACTTGATATACGTGTGTAGGGGAGTTTAACATCTCCGTTTATACATTGTACATTATGATTTATGTGGATTAGGGTCTAGTCATCTCTTCTTTATGTAATGCATGTATGCAAGGGGAGCTAACTTAACATCTCTCCTCTTCATGAATGATATCGCATATACATCTCCATTGTTTGTTTGTCTTCACTCCTTTGATGATGGATTGACAAAAAAGGGGAGAAGAATTTAGAGAGTTTATATATGCATGTTTATAATCGTGTTTATGCATATATATTTGTGTATAGTTTATGCACTTCAATGAATATCTATTTGTTTATTGCTATGCATGAGTTAAGGGGGAGCTTCTATGAGTCTTAACTTTAATTCATACATATAATTTCATGAGTTTTGTCATCATCAAAAGGGGGGAGATTGTTGGCCCAAAGGCCAATTACTCTAGTTTTGATGATGATTAACTCATGTAGTTATAGTACTAATGATCTTGTGTTATTTAGTTTCAGATATTTGATCAAGATCTTAGTCGGTGTTTAGCTTCAACAAATATTCAAAGTCAAGTTTTAAAGCTAGCACGTGTTGATTCAAGAGCTCGCGCTTCAAAGATTGCATAAAGTACTCAAGAGGAGTCTACCTCTTTGGATCAAGGCTAGGACCAAGTCAAGGAGAAGAAGATTTTCAAGACTTGAGTCGTGTTTGTAAGTGTTAAGATTTTGTATTTTAGATAAAATGTAAAGGATGGATTAGTTGTGGATTGCTCAAGTTCATATACACACACACACAGAGAATTTATATGTATTTTTATAAAATAGTTTCAGTTTTAGAAAATACCGTTTTAATTTTGAGCTTCAAAGTATACATCCTTATGCTTCATGATTAGATTTCATTAAAATAAATTTATATGATTTATATGTATTTTGGATTTCATCCATATACATTTTTGGTTCAAATATTTAGAAAAACTTATTTGATGTTTCTATATCATTTGTTTGAGTTTTATATTTATCAAAACTTATTTTAGAGCTTATTGTCAAAAGCATAGATATTTCATCTTATATATGTATTGGAGCATATCCATACACACTAAGCTTCAAAAGTGTTTAAAATATCTTGTTTTTGTATTTGAAGATGTTTGGAAAAATCATTTTTCAAATTGAAGATTGATTTTGAAAAATACGGGTTTTGTTTAAGGCTAAATTTCTATAACACAAAAATGGTTCAAAAAGTTTGTAATATGTGTTGATTTTTTATCACACATATTTGTACTTAAAACTATTTCAATGAACTTATTTTTAGATTTATGTGATTATATGAGATTTTATAAGAATTTATAAGAACAAGTTTTAATCCTCAAAATTCCTGACCTGGCCTTCTGGCAGTCGTCCGACCGGTCGACCGAGCCAGAAGTCGGTCGACCAAGCGGTCGATCGATGTGCACAGAAACGTGCACGAGCCTTGGCTTGAGGGCCGGTCGACCGGGCATTCGATCGATCTAAAGAGTTCACTCTCTTGATCTGGCCCTGGTCGATCGGGCGATCGACCGGCCAGAGAGCCTTGCTCTCTGGATCTTGCCTTGGTCCACCGACCGGTCAACCGATAGGTCAATGACCTGGGTGCAATTGACCGGGCGGTCGACCGGCAGTCTTAACAGTCATAAATATGTCTGTTGGCCGGTCGACCGGCCGATCGACAGGTCATCTCGCCTGCAGGTTTGACCCCAATGGCTATATTTCTGAACTCTATATAAGGGGGCTATTTTGGCTTGTTTGAAACAAGATTTGAAGAGAGTTTTAGAGCCAGGTTTTCCCATCTTAGGGTTTTTCTCCACTTGTTTTTGGGCTAAAACTTTCATATCAAAAGGAGAGTTTTTAAGAGTGTTTTCAAAAGAGATTTCTTGAGTTTTTCATCACAACTCTATCTTGTTTTTCTCACACAAACATGAGCTTTTCATTACTATATCCATCCTCTAGGAATCTTTATTATGAGAATTACCTTTGTGATCAGGTGAAGGGATCACAAGATCTCATTCTTGTATTGTGAGGAGTTGTAGAGGTTGTGTCCTCGGTGAAGAGAGTTTTATGGTGATCAAGTGAAGTAATCATCAAGTGTTCCAACTTGTGGTTGGAGAATTTGTAAGAGGTGTAGCCTCGACAAGCTAGAGTGCTTGCGTATGTTGTTCTGTGGGAACGAGTGAGGGACTTGTGAGTCCAAGAGTTCTATTGTGAACTCGTTGTAGGTGTTACGGCACCGAGTGATCATGCAGGATCGATTCTAGTAGAAATCCTTCATAGTGTTGAAGACGGAGACGTAGACTATGGGTGCTCGAACCTTGAAACAATTCTCCCGTGTTTGCGATTGCTCATCTCTCTCTCTCTCACTTGTGTTTATATATTTTGCATGCTTATATTGTTTATCTCTTTATATGTTTGATATAATTGTGCTCAATTGAATATATGTTTGGGATTGTTTGCTCACACTTGAATTAACCAAGAGAGCCCTGGCACCTCAACTCTTAATCTAGAGGAATCTTGAGGAGATAGTCCAGAGCCCTTTACCGGGAATTCGGCTACACTCTTGTGTTATACTTTGTGTATTGCTTAATAGTTTTTGTTTGCATAAATAGTTTTTAATTCTGGATCATTTACATTAGATTAGCTAGTACACTTATTCACGCTCTTCTAGGTGTATTTTAGCTCGGACCCTTGGGGCTCTGGTTCTTGAACCTAAGTCGTACTACAGTGCCTCTACTCGGATGCCTGATCTAAGAGCTATGACCTCAGAACGCAACTTTTGGCCTCTCCCAACAATGTTTCATGAATAAGGCAAAGATCATAAAAATGTTCCAACTGGGGCGAGACCTCAGTCTTAAACTCCTCCACATCCTTGTCACGACCTTCCAAACTACTCTACACGGATCGAAGCTCACGCTTGAGCGCCAGTTTCTCGGAACAGCCCCTGTCAACCCGCTCCCAAAGAGAAAAGATCTCCGACTGGATAGAATCTATATTTTCCTGAAGATCAGACACCTCCTCCAATGCCTTCTGTAACTCCAAAAACTTGCTCAATAGCTTCTCTTCAAGCTCTACCTTCTCTTTCCTCAGTGAAGAGCTCGCCTCAAGCAGCTCACGCCCCTTTTGAAGGACAACATCCACTCTCTTTTTATGACCAACCACAATTGTATTGTGAGAAATGAGCTCACGATCCAACTGAGAGGTTAGGAGATCGAGTAATTTAAGCTCTACTGGGTGAGAAAGCCCAAGAATTCCTGAGAGCTCCCCATGACTACTTTCTCCCCCTAGGCATTCAAGGAGTCCAATAACAATCCAGGCTCATCATCCAGGTCTATTTCCGCCTCCGCCTCTCTTCTTCCAGGCCCAGATCCCTTGATCTCATCGAGCAGCTCCTCTCTTAAAGTCCAAACCTCCTCAAAGCCTATGCAAGCCGGATATGCCCCCAGCCTTTGAAGGCTCTCCCTCTGACCACCGACCACCGAGTCAGAAGACGAATAGAAGAAGCCCGTCGGACTCGCATCCGCGACGACCTTAAAGCATAAAGGGAATAAAATGTTCAAAAAAAGGTGAAACTCAAAGACCCAACTATTTATTTTAAAAGATTACACATTACAATCAACAGTAGGAAAACCAAAGGAGACAAACTCTCAATCACTAACATGGCCTTTGCCGTTTCGAAAGGCCTCGGAAGTAGAAGCTGGAAGAGTTGCTTCCTTGATGGCAGCCTGGGTCACTGCCCAACATTAGGAACAATCGGTGGAAGGATCATCATCGGAGGCGCAACGTCGTTGGGACAAAGTATTCAGAGAGATCTCCCCAACCACAACTGAGGAAACACTGGCTACCCGCCTCGCGTCAAATGCGGTTGGTTGGAGGCACGATGCCAGGGGTACTTGTAATACCCCCTTCTTGGAATACATACTCAGATACATATTATGATTTTTTGATTGTATTCTTTCAATTTTCCCCATATTTAGTTTTATTTTATGATTATTTATATTATTGTTTGGTATTGGATCCGGATTCCTGGACTAAGAGTTAGCTTGTGTCTGAACCGGGAATCTGATCCCAGTGTACTACTCGATTTGATCTTTTCGGTAGTCAGATTAGATCAGTTTCAATTTTAAATATCATTTTTTCAATATTTTAGATTTTTCCATGATTTTCTTGAATTTTTCGAATTATTCTGCAAGATCTTCAAAATCGGTATCGATAATTATCGCCGATCAGTTCCTGGATTTTTAATTTATAAACAAAGATGAATTTATTATATTTGCTTTCATATTATTTCTTAGAATCATATTTTTTTTACTTAGTGCACTTTTGGAGATTTTTCTAAATTTATCAAATTCTGCTAGATTTGGTGTCGGCCAGTATCAATGATTGATTCCCGATTTTTTAATTTGAAACAAGATTGATTTTTTGAAAATCAATTTCATATTGTTCCTCAAAACAATGTTTACTACCTCTAGGTATTTTTGGGAATTTTTGAGTTTCACGAATTTCATCGCTTTATATTAATTTAATATTTTAATATGGTTTTCCCACTCTTAGGCTTGACATATGGCACATCACCACCCAAAAAATATCTATCCTAAAAATATCTTTTTTCTTTCTCACTCCTTATTCTCTCTTTCTCTTTCTCTCTCCTATTTTCCCTCCCTCTTTCTCGCTCCCTCTCTCTTTCTTCTCCCGTGCTCCCACCTGATTTACCGCCGCCCAGGGCCACCGCCATCATGTCGCTCGTCTCGCTGGCGACCTCCCTGGCCTCCCAGTGCTGCTGATCTCCTCCATGGCTGATCCCCCTCTTTATTTCTTTTATTTCCTATCTCTTCCTTTTCTCTTCATCCTCTCTCCCCAGATCAGCCACCACCACTGCCGACTCCCCCGCTCTTCTCCTTCTTCTTCTTCTTATTTTCTTCTTCTTCTTTTTATTTTTTTCTTCTTCTTTTCTTCTTTTTATCTTCTTTCTCTCCTTCTTTCTCTGTGGCCTTGGCCGCGGCAGCATCGCCGCCGCCGACCACATGGCCGACCGCCGCGCCGGCCAGATCCTTCTACCTCTTGATCTCTCTCTTCTCCCTTTAATCTCTCTCTCTCTCTCTCTCTTTCCCTTCTCTTTTCTTCTCTCTTTCACTCTTCTTTCTTTCTCTCTCCTCCCTCACCCTTTCTCTCCCCTCTCTGTTGGGGACCGCCGGCGGCCAGGGCCAACGCCAGCCACCACTGGCCGGCCGAGGCTGGCAATCCCCTCTCCCCATTCCTTCTCTCTTAATTTCTCTCTCTCTCATGCACTCTATCTCTCTCTTCTTTCTCTCTTGATCTCTCTATTTTCTCTCTATCTCTTTCTCTTTCAAATGATGATGGTTTGATGGTGCCCGTGGACGTGCAATTAGAGTCCGGGATTTCACGATGTCTTTCATTGAGTTAGCAAGTGTTCACGCCTCATTATTGGGTTCCCCGCTTCGACAGGTTGAGTTTGTACTTTTGGGAAATTTATATATTTTTATTTTCTCGTGTTGCAAATTGTATTTCTATAAAATATGTACCTGTATTGTATGTGGCCGAGTGCCTAGGACTGTATGTACAGTAGCTCTGTGACAAATGCCCGTAGTAGTATAGTTTAATACTTGCACATATACTTGCTGGTGTTGCTGCTCTATTGCTGCTTTATTTCCAAGCGTGACCAACCCTTAGTGTTCATTTAACCTCCAGGCTCTCTACTTAGCCTTCTGGCCCTATTAGCCTCCAGGCTCAACACTCATCCTCCGGGTTTCATCACTCCACAGACAGTCTAGTTATTTGCCATGTTTATATGTGTGTTTATATGGTACTAATATTTTATATAGGTACTCTTGTATAGCTTACTTTCTGGACTGGCTACCCAATAGTTATTATCCCTTCCAGCCTCTGGGCTTTGTGGTAACTTCTGGAAGTACGCTTAGACCTTATGGTCTCCTTACAGCCCTTTGGGCGTACAGACCGTCAGGTCTTTCGGCCCCGCCTGATAGACTTGCCAGCGCTCAGTGCTTTACCGCTAACTCTGCCCGGGTGTAGTTACATCATAGTCGCGGTTTCATCACGGGTTATACGGAGCAGTTTACCTGCCACCACATACGTGCGTTAGCTTCGCCGTAAGTAGTAACCACTCCGAGCGTAGCGTTGTGTGCTAGTTTCGTTTTTGTCTTGCTTAGATCCTCTTGATTGTTCTCTTGTCTGCTCGCTGACTTTATTTCTATCTTGCTCAGCCTCTGGGCTTCACCACTTTGCGGATAGTCAAGTTATTATCATGTTTATATGTGTGTTCGTGTAGTACTAATACTTCTGCAGGTACTTACTAGGCCTTGCGATCTTCAGTCCTTTGGGCTCTCGCCTACTTTCTCAAAAGTGCGTTCAGACCGTCAGGTCTCTTAACTATGCCTGGTAGGTAGACCTAGCACTCAATGCTTTACCGCCAACTCTATTCGAGTATAGTTACACCGTGAGCACGGCTTCGCCATGCACAACAGTATAGCGTTCATACGCTCACTCTGTCGTGCACGTTTAGCTGTGGCGCAAGTAGTAATCACATCGAACGTGATGGCGTCTAATATTGTGCATTAGCTTTGCTCTAGCTTTGCTTAGGTCTGATTGGATATTCGCTAACTTGCTTGCCCGCTTGCCTGCTTGATAATTCAACTTTTATTCTTTTCTTGATGGTAGTGAAGACTTTGAACCTGTATTTATACTATTTTTCAAATTGTAACATTTTTCTGTATTCGTACCGATCTCCTATATCGGTACTATTTTACTGTATTTGTATCGATCTCCTGTATAATTATCATTTTTTTTGTATTCGTACTAATCCCCTACATCAGATTGTTTTCCTATATTGTGACACTTGATAGTGATATTTATTGTGCTTATTACTTGACATGTTATCACTTGCTATGTTGATCACCAATATATGACATGCTATTACTTGACACCTGTCACCTGTTATAATATCACCTATTATCTGTTTGATACTACTTATCACCTGTCATCTGTTATATTACCACTTGACTTGTGATTATCATATTGCGGGAATCCTATCATGCTATCCTGTATTGTATATAGTGACTTGTATTTCTAGTATTCATGTACTCTTGTTACTACTGTAACTTCTGAACCTGCCCTACTCCTGCTATTCCCGTAATATGATAATTACATAATAACAAACTATAAAAGGCCAACCTGCATCTGGTAAAGGAAAAACTGATGGACCTCAAATGGTGAATATGTTTACACTGATATTAGGTATGTTATGCAACTAAAACTTTGGTTCTACCTGTGGGCCTCTAGGTTTTCCACGGGGTGTGCTGCGCCCTGATTACTGACTTCTTGCAGGCATATAAATAAGACCCTTTGCCCCTGAATTGCCTCGCAGTAGGTTCCATATCAGTAACAGAACATCCAGTACCATGGTCCCGGGTATGCGCGGGACCCACTGTAAACATAACCCATTGGTTTCATCATCAGTTTCCAATAACAAACTTAACTTACTGATATATGGATGTATGTGTGTTAGGACGCTAGGGCACATACCTAACTATATGATTTGGATGAATAATAATAATAATAATAAGATACTAAATAATAATTCGTCATGTTGTTTTGCAATTCGAGTCGTATAAACTCGGGTTACGGTAAAATAAAACATAAGGTTTATAGATTAGAATTTCCTTGTTTGAATTATTCCTTCAATGTACTAGTCTTATGAAGTCGTAAATTGAGCTTGTACAACTGATTTTGCTTGTATTCAGTATTATCGATTTATCAATTTTCTATTAATTTTATGATGGTTTCTAAGTTTAGGAGACAATTCAGGTTAAATGAAATCAGGATATGGTGATGTGAGATATAAGGTATATATATGAGGGTTTTTTTATTTGAATTATTTTTTTGATTTATTAATCTCACTAATTCGTAATTTTGGGTTGTATAACTGGTTTTACCATATTTACTTCACTTGATGTCTCATTGACTGCTCCTGTGTATCTGCACTCACGACATGATTTTTAATACATGCTCTTTGACGCGAATTTATTGATACTCGTATGCTTGCCCTTGCATGCCACGTGGCACTCATCTTATCACTCGTTGGGTTGCTTCTGACAACCCTGGAACTGCATGCCCAGATTTCTGAGCTTAAAGCTCATGAATTCTCCCAGGTACTGATCAGGATGTGTAGTGGAAGCGTGGATCATCAGCAGACCATCCGGAGCCCTATCCGTCCAGGCCCCCCTGTTCATCTCTCGAGTTATCCTTTTGTACCTAGTGAGCGCTTTTTCTACTGTTCTTAATTGTATATCTCCTTGTATTTTTGTATTTGCGCCTATCAGTGTGTAATATTCTTGTAATATTGTGTCATATCCTGTGATAACTTTATAATTGTACTCATATGTTGAAATGTATAATGCACCATGTACTTTCGTACTCACTGATGCTTAGCATTTATATATGAGGGTATTTGTAACACCCTGCAACCATAATTCTCATAAAAATGGGTACGTGACGAAAGCCGACGGCATATTTTCAAAATAAATACATTAACCTCAGTACATTAATTTAAATAACAAAGTTCATCTATTATTACAGCTAAAAGAAATAAAGTATATAATGTCACCAAAGTTTCCACTTATTACAACATAATAAAATAGTAAAAAGAACCATAAAGTCTCTCACATAATGGGAATAAAAATCTGTCTACTGGAGATCAGCGATGTGCTCGAAGTACTCCTGCTCCGGTGGAGTCCATAGATCAGAACCTGAGCAAACAAACCCAAAGTCGTCAATAGCAACCTAAGTGCGTGATAAAATAGGGAGTAAAAGAAACACGCTAGAATAGTAGCTAATGCTCGGTATACTGAAATCATATTAAAAGTATACTAAAATCATATTAAAAGTATACTAAAATCATATTAAAAGTATAGAAACATTTATTACATGGTTACATAACAACATGATTAAAATATCACAACAAGGTCATATTATAAAGTTTCTATCATGCTATATTTATTGTTAAAGGTCTAGTTACTAGAAATTGATAGTTGGAGACGAGAATTTGAATTTTAGGTGGGTTCGTACATACCCGGACCACGGCCTCAGTTTCCTGGTGTTGAATCAGGCTGTACCGCTAGGTACTCAGTAATGCTAACAATAACAGTAAGACTGTAAACAATAGACAGTGAACATATGGGATGTCAGTCATCCACCACGAACCCTGCAGTGGAACCCTCTTTCGACTATGCAATCTGTATCCTAGGTCCACCCAAAATATTGATACCGTCTCCTCTATCAATTTTTTTACCCTGTATAGCTTATCTAATAATTTTGTCACCTAATTACTGGGCATGAATAATAACAGTTGTGATGACAGTATAACAGTAGAACAGTAATACATCTTCCATTGACTTTGATAACATAATCCATTATCAGTGTCATTATGATCCAGTACAATGGCATTTGATGATTTCAGATAAATAATAATCCTTTTTGTAATATACCGACATCTCACCATCTTAAAATTTTATACAATTTTTTTTAAATACTAGAAAATTCAACAATAAATTTACTAATTTACCATTTAATAATAGAAATAAATAAGCATTTCATAATAAATAAAAATAACAATAATTTTAAAGTGAGTAAAAGAACACTCACCTGGGCTTATCATGCGTCCAAATACCAAATTGAAGAAATCTATATTAAATGCATTCGAATTAGAAATTTATCCAATTTTACATAAGATATCCTATGTGATCTTATTCAATGTTTTAAATTAAATACAGATAGTCTAGATCTTAAAACAAGATTGTATGATGATGCATTGAGTTTATAAGATTATTTAGATTCTATCTCCCAATTTTTCGTTGGGTTTAAATGGCTAAAAACAAGAAAATTTCTTAATGGGTCTGATTGAAAATAGCGGGTTTCAACTTAGAATGAAGTGATTCAGTTCTATATGATATGTAAATGCTCCCAAAAATTTTTAGTAAATTCTAGGGGTCATCTAAATTTTTATTTCCATATTTATTTATTTTTTGAAAATTTTATCTAGTCAATTTAATTGTTTTTTTAATAAGTTAACGTGTTTGTTTTGCAGTCGGGTCGGGTTTAAACAAGTTAGAACCATTAAAATTTTGGCTGGACTGGATTGTGGCCTGACATGGACTGGGTTTCAGATTGTATTTTCTTTTTTTTTCTCTATCTGGCCTGGCCTAATAAGCCATGCCCGGGGGGGTCTGCTCTCAGCCTGGCCGAGAGCAAGCCCAATTTTTTCTTTTCCTTGGCCAAGGCCAGTGGCGGTCAGGCCACTGGCCTAACCACCCCGGTGCGAGTCTACACCCTGGTTTGTGCAGTACAGGGAGTAGTCAAACTTTTTTTTAAATTTTTTGTTTTACAATATTCTACAGATTTATTTTAAAAAAAATCTAATTATTACATTAGTATATTACACCATAAATTTTTTTTATTTAGGGCACTGGGTGAGATTCTAATTTCATGAAAGGGAAACTTTAAGTATGAAAATTTTTTGGTTCAAACGAATTTCTTTTTAATATTCTAAAATTTTGTTTTAAAATTTATTTATAATTTAATTAGTGTATGATATATCACCCTATATTTTATTTAAATTAATGGTAAACTTCTTGACAAAAGATAGGTTCATGGAAGGGACAAATCCAAAATGGTATATTAATCTAAATATAATTTTAGTTTAAACAAATTTTAATCTAAATCATGGGGATGCTATCTTAATAAATTTAATTCAAATAAATTAACTTATCTAGTTCATGGGGGTTTGTATGATAATTCAACAATTTATAATGCTCATAATTTATTTCATCTAATCATTGAATTAGATTAAAGTTTCATGTAAACAGGGATTTAAACATGGTACCTAAAAATTCTTAATTCATATCATTTACTTTATCTAGATTATGATGGAGATTATAGTTTCAAAAAAAATTATTATTATTATTATTATTATTATTATTATTATTATTATTATTATTATTATCATTTGTTGCATGATATTTCAAAATTTCCTAACAAAATCATGCTATTAATTAGATGAGATTCTATATGAAAATTCATAAAATAAATTAATAGTATATTTATTAGCTACTTACTTGGATTGATCCCGTAGCCTGTTCCGCAGTCTCCACGCTCTAAGCACGTTCCTCAATCACGTTGGTTTCCAAGAATATGTGAGAAAATTTGAATTTGGGATCTGAGTACTTTCTTTCTGTCGTTCTTCTTTTTTTTTCCTTCTTTAAGAGGCAGGAGGAGAGGGATTATGTTAATATAATATGATAAGATTTTTAGATTATGATTTTTAGCACGTAAGTTTCAACATAAGAATATGGCTGTTAAGATAAAGATCAATAAAATCTCATGAGATCTTTGGTTGACAATTTGAAATTTGAATTCGATTTTTAACTTTATTTAAATAATTTAGATTACCTTCATAATTGCATGCCAATGTGGCATTACGGTTTAGATAATAGGATTTGATATAGAGGAACATAAGTTCAAATCCTGGCATAAACAAGTTAAGCATACAATTACATTTTATTATTATTGTTATTATTTTTTATTTATTATTTATTTATTTATTTTGGGTATTGCACAACAAGACTATTATAATCTACCCACCTAATAAGAAAATTTCGTCGTCGAAATTTAAATTCAAGAGGAAGAAAGGAGTTACCTAATCATCATGAAATAGGTGTGGATAGCGATTGCAAATAATGTCCTCTCGCTCCCACATCGCTTCTCCCGGAGATCGCCTACCCCAAGACACCAGAACATGTGGAATGCTCTGCTTCTTCAGTTCATTGGTGGTCCGGTCCAGAATAGCCATAGGTCTTTCAGTGTAGGATAAATCTAGCCTAGGCTTCAACTCAATATGATCCAAAACATGATTATCATCTCAGATATACTTCCTCAACTGAGAAACATGAAAGACATTATGCACGCTATTTAAGGATGGGGGTAACGCCAATCTATAAGCCACTTCTCCCACTCACCCCAAAACCTCAAAAAGTCTTAGAATTTAGGACTCAGCTTCCCCGACTACCAAATCTGATCACTCCCCTTGTTGGAGATATCTTCAAGAATACCTTATCTCTAGCCTCAAACTCCAGCGGCTTCTGTTCAAATTTGCCCATTATTTTTGTCTATCTTAAGCTGCCTTGAGACGCTCGCGGATGACCTTGACTTTCTCCACTGTTTGAACTATAATTTCTAGTCCCAACAGTCGCCTATCACCAATATTGTTCCAAAATAAAGGAGACCTACACTTTCTTTCATACAAGGCTTCAAAAGGCTCCATCTTAATACTAGCCTAATAGCTGTTGTTATAAGCAAACTCTGTCAAATGCAAATGATTCTCTCAAGATCCCTTGAAATCTAGCATGCATGCCCTCAACATGTCTTGGACAATCTGAATCGTCTGCTCTGATTGTTCATCAGTCCGCGGATGACATGCAGTGCTGAACTTCAAGCGTGTTCTCAAACTTTCTTAGAGACTTCTCCAAAAGTAGGACAGAATCTAGTGTCTCTGTCAGACACAATGCTGACTGGCACACCATGAGTCTCACCACCTTCTGTATGTACTTCTCTGCTAACAATTTCATAGACTGTCCCAGTCTGAAAGGAATGAAATGTGCTGACTTCATGAGGTGATCCACTATAACCCATACTGCATTATTACTCTTCTGGCTGCAAGGTAAGGCAGTGACGAAGTCCATAGTGATGTGCTCCCACTTTCATTCCAGAATTGGCAGAGGTTGAAGAAGTCCGGCCGTCCTCTGATGTTCCGTCTTTATTTGCTGGCAACCAGACACTTTGTCACATACCGAGCAATCTCCCTTTTCATTCCATGCCACCAAAACTGTTGCTTCAGGTCTTGATATATCTTTGTCCCCCCTAGATGTATGGAATAAGCTGAGCTATAGGCTTCAACTAACACTTCTTGCCTAACTTCTCTCTTCGGTACACAAATTCTGTTACCGAAAAAGAGTGTTTCATCTGCATAGATCTGCATGTCTGATCTCAATCTAGCTTTCACTTATTTCCTAAATTCTTGAAACCTGAGATCTCCACTCTGAGTTTCCCTGATTTTCTTCAATAGGGTTGGTTGAATCTGTATAGCCATCAATTGGTCGGGAGATATAGCCCTTCGTATCACCATCAGGTCCATCCGCCTCATCTCCTCGAATAACTCTTTCTGTTGAGTGACCTGTATTGCCATAGATGCTTCCAGCTTTCTGCTCAAGGCATCAGGTACTATATTATTCTTTCCAGGGTGATATTGTAGATCAATATTGTAATCAGCTATCAACTCTAGCCATCTCCTCTGCCTCATATTCAGCTCCTTCTGTGTAAAGATATACTTCAAGCTCTTGTAATCAGTGTAGATCAACACTTGGTCACCCAACAGATAGTGCTTCCAGATCTTTAAGGCGAAAATGACTGTTATCAATTCTAGATCATACATAGGGTAATTCTTCTCATGAGGCTTGAGTTGTCTGGACGCATACGCTATCATATGTCCATGCTACATGAGCACGCACCCCAATCCTCTCCCTGACGCATCATTGTATATTACCATACCTCCAGTCCTATCGGGCATCTTCAAGATTGGTGCCGTCATCAACCTTTTCTTCAACTCTTCAAAAGCAATGGCACACTCTGCTATCCATACATACTTCTCTCCCTTCTGGGTAAGCTTGGTCAGAGGTCCTGCGATCCTTGAGAAGTCTTATACAAATCTCCGGTAGTATCTAACTAACCCAAGAAAACTCCTAATTTTAGTTGCCGACTTAGAGATAGGCCAATCCTTCACCACCTGAACTTTGCTGGGATCCACTGAGATGCCTTCTCCAGAAACAACATACCCCAATAATGCCATACTCTTAAGCCAAATTCTCATTTGCTTAGTTTGGCATAGAGCTTCTTCTGTCGAATGGTCTGCAATACGATTCTCAAGTGTTTAGCATGTTCCTCTTCGTTCTTAAAATTAATTAGAATATCATCAATGAATATTACTACAAATTTATCTAAGAATGGAGAGAAAACTTGATTCATCAAATCCATAAAAATTACTGGAACATTTGTCACTCTAAAAGGCATGACCAAGAACTCATAATGACCATAACGAGTCCTAAAAGCCGTCTTTGGAATGTCCTCCTCCTTCACCTTTGCTTGATAGTATCCAGATCGAAGATCTAACTTCGAGAACACCTTAGCTCCAGTCAGTTGATCGAACAAGTTATCTATCCTAGGCAAAGGATATCTATTCTTGATAGTGACCTTATTCAATTCCCGATAATCAATGCACATCCTCCTACTAGCATCCTTCTTCACCAACACCGGAGCTCCCCAAGGTGAAACACTAGGCCTGATGAAGCCTTTGTCCAAGTACTCTTGCAATTATTTCTTCAATTCAGATAGCTCCACAGGTGCCATCCGATATGGTGCCTTAGAGATTGGAGCACTACCCGGGATGACTTCTATAGCAAACTCCAAGTTTCAATCTGGCGGAAGTTCTGATAGGTCCTCTGAGAACACATCTAAAATTCTTCCACTATCAGTATCGGCTTCTTTTGAGTTTCTGCAGTAGTATAGTCTCTTTGCTGCTTCTGCCTGGATGCTTTCGATTTCCCAACGAACTTGAACTCTGGCTAATGCGAAATTCAAATGACACACTTTTATCTCGGCAATCGATCATCGCATGATACTTACTAAGCCATGTCATACTTAGGATCACATCATATCCACCGGTGTCTATCATAAACATATCTGCCCTTAACTATCTTCCACAAACCTCCACATTACAAGATTTACATACCCGACTAGTGGTTATAACTCTGTTCCAAGTACTAATGTCCCACTGGGTTTCCATATCATTACAGGGTATAGAATGCATCATAACGAATCTAGTGAATATGTAGCAATGGGAAGCACCAGAATCAAATAGTGATATAACTGGAATTGAATGAACTAAAATGGAACCTGCTACCACTTCTTCTGTTGCCTCAGCTTGCTTTGCAGTCAGATTGAAGGCCTGACCTCTCCCATGACCAGCTCATGCCCTCTTCTGTGCCTGCTCGAACACCTATCACTGTGGGGGAAGTGGAGCTCCTTTACCTGCGGGTACCAGGTTCTTCCTAGCTACTTCTGATGTTAGGGGAAAGGGAATGATATTCCTCTGCCTCGGACGGGCAGTCGACTAGTTGGTGATATCTGGATTTACAAGCGAGGCATTGACCATTCGCCCACCTGTAATTCCACCGAAGATGTCCCGGCTTCTGGCAGAAGTCCCAGACCGTCAGGGGCAGGGAAGGAGTGATCGGACACCTGCCCAGTGGGGCATTGCTGGGCTTGGATGGAGGTAACTTAGTAACTTGCTTGAAAGGTCACTTTAATGGCCTCATCTGTAACCTACTCTTGTTCTCCTTTTCCATTACCAGCTCCAAGCCACGAGCAGCATTGAGTACATGAGAGTAAGTCCTCAACTGTTGCGTTACCAGGAACTTCTGAATGTCCAGCCTCAGTCCCTGCTGAAATCAATTAGCCCAGTCTTCTTCCTCTACTACCATATATGGAGCGAACCAGCTCAGCCTCAAGAACTCTGCAGCGTACTCATCCACCTTCCGACTCTATTGTCATAAGTTGATGAATTGCTGCTCTATCTCCCTCCTAGAAGTTTAGGAGAAAAATCGCTCATAGAAGCTCTCAAAGAACCTTTCCCATGTGATAGGCTTCTCTAATCGTTCTTCCTCATGAGCCACCATGTTCGAGCCACATCTGCTAGTTGGACCTTGACTACCTCCACTGGTCTTCTGTGGGAACATGAACTGTATTTAGGAGATTAGTCAAGTCAACCAACCATTGTTCTGCTTCCAACGGCTTTCTGTACCGACAAAAGTGGTGACTGCAACCTCCTAAAGTCTGAAATGTTCTCGGATTTTGGTCCCTGAGGTATCATCGACCTCTCCATGGCCGTCGTGGCAATTTGCTGTGCTGCCATCAACCATCTTGAAGAAGTTCCATTTGTTGCTGCTACGATTCTATCATGCTATGGAGCACACCATCAAATCAATGGCATCTTAACGAGCAGCGATGCAGGCAGAGGGAGGTCATTGAGCCATTACTCTGAAAACAAAACAAAACAAAAAACTATAATGATTTAAAAATATTGTAGACATACTTGTACTTGTAGCTGGATTATTAAATCTTGTACTGTCGGTAAGAGCCTGACTATTTGCATAATTATACACTTGAATAACCTGATTCCGATACCAAAAAAATTCTGTAACACCCCGTAACCATAATACATATAAAAAGGTGTACATGACGAGAGCCGACGACGTATTTTCAAAATAAATATGTTAAGTCTCAGTACATTAATTTAAATATCAAAGTTTATCAATTATTCCATCTAATAGAAATCAAGTACATAATGTCACCAAAGGTTCCACTTATTATAACATAATAAAATAGTGAAAAGAACCATAAAGTCTCTCACATGATGAGAATAAAAATTTGCCTACTGGAGATTAGCGATGTGCTCGAAGTACTCCTGGTCTGGTGGAGTCCCTGGATCAGAACCTGGGTAAACAAACTCAGGATCGTCAATAACGACCTAAGTGAGTGATAAAATGGGGAGTAAAAGAAACACACTAGAACAGTAGCCACATGTACAATTACATATAATTTGCTAATGCTTAGTATATTGAAATCGTATAAAAAGTACAGTAACATTTATTAGATGGTTACATAACAACATGATTAAAAATCCACAACCAGGTCATATTATAAAGTTTCTATCATACTATGTTTATTGTTAAATGTCTAGTTACTTGAAATTGATAGTTGAAGACGAAAATCTGTTTTAGGTGGGTCCCGTACATACCCGGTACCACAACCTCAGTTTCCTGGCATTGAATCAGGCCGTATCGCTAAGTACTCAGTAACAGTAACAGTAATAGTAAGACTGTAAACAGTAGACAGTGAACAGATGGGATGCCAGTCATCCCTGAGAACCCTGTAGTGGAACTCTCTTTCGGCTAGCAACCTATATCATAGGTCCACCCAAAATACCGATACCGTCTCCTTTATCAATTTTTTCACCCAGTATAATTATCTAATCATTTTGTCACCTAATCACTGGGTATGAACAATAACAGTAGTGATGACAGTATAACAGTAGAACAATAATACATCTCCTAGTGACTTTAGTAACATAATCCATTCTCAGTGTCATTATGATCCAGTACAATGGCATTTGGTGAATTCAGATAAATAATAGTCCTTTTTATAATATACCAACATCTCACCATCTTACAAATTTAACAATTTTTTTCAATACTAGAAAATTCAATAATCAATTTACTAATTTAACATTTAATAATAAAATAAATAAGCTTTTCATTAAAAAAAATAACCATAATTTTAAAGTGAGTAAAATAATACTCATCTGGGCTTATCACGCGTCCAAATACCAAATTGAAGAAATCTACATTAAATGCATTCAAATTAAAAATTTATTGAATTTTACATAAGACCTACTTAATGTTATTCAGTGTTTTAAATTAAATACGGATGGTTCAGATCTAAAACAAGTTTGAATGATGATGTATTGAGTTTATAAGAGTATTTAGATTTTATCTCCCGATTTTTCGTTGGGCTTAAATCGCTAAAAGCATGAAATTTCTTAACGGGTCTGAATAATGAAAATAGCGGGTCTCAACTTATAATGAAGTGATTCAGTCCTATATGACATGTAAATACTCCCAAAATTTTTCAGTAGATTTTAAGCGTCATCTAAATTTTTATTTCCATTTTTATTTATTTTTTTGAATTTTTGTCTAGTCAATTTAATTGTTTTTTAACAAGTTAACTGGTCTGTTTTGCATTCAGGTCGGGTTTAAACAATTAGAACCATAAACATTTGGGCTTGACTGGATTGTGGCCTGACATGGACTGGGCTTCAGATTGTGTATTCCTTTTTCCCCTATCTGGCCTGGCCCAATAAGTGAGGCCCCAGGGGACTGCTCTCGGCCTGGCCGAGAGCAGGCCCAAAATTTTTTTTCTTTTTTATTTTTCCTTGGCCTGGGCCAGTGGCGACCTAGGCCACTGGCCTGGGCCTCCCGGGTACGGGTCTGCACCTGGTCGGGTGCAGACCTGGCTGCACAGACCCTAGCGGGTATGTGCAGCACAGGCTGAAAGGCCGAGAGCAGTCAAACCTTTTTTAATTTTTTTTGTTTTACAATATTCTACAGATTTGTTTAAAAAAAATCTAATTATTACATTAGTATATTACGCCATAGATTTTTTTATTTAGGGCATTGGGTAAGATTCTAATTTCATGAAAGGGAAACTTTAAGTATGAAATTTTTTTTAATTCATACAAATTTCTTTTTAATATTCCAAAATTTTTGTTTCAAAAATTTTCTATAATTTAATTAGTGTATGATATATCACCCTATATTTTATTTAAATTAACGGTGAGGTTCTTGACAATTAAAAAAATTGGTTCATGGGAGGGACAAATCCAACATGGTATATTAATCTAAATAGAATTTTAGTGTAAACAAATTTTTATCTAAATCATGGAGATGCTATCTCAATAAATTTAATTCAAATAAATTACCTTATCTACATTATGGGGTTTGTGTGATAATTCAACAATTTATAATCCTCATAATTTATTTCATCTAATCCTTGAATGAGATTAAAGTTACATGTAAAAAGGGATTTAAACATGGTACCTAAAATTTTTTAATTCATATCATTTACTTTATCTAGATCATGATTGAGATTAAAATTTCATAAAAAAGAGATTATTACTATTATTATTATTATTTTTTTGTTGCATGATATTTCAAAATTTCCTAACAAAATCCTGCTATTATTAGATGAGATTCTATATGAGAATTCATAAAATGAATTAACAGTAAAGTCATTAACTACTTATCTGGATTGATCATGTAGCCTGCTTCTCAGTCTTCACGCTCCAAGAATGTTCCCCAATCACGTTAGTTTTCAAAGATACGTGAGGAAATTTGAATTTGGGATCTGGGTACTTTCTTTCTGTTGTTCTTCTTCTTTTTTCTTCTTTAAAAGGCAGGAGGAAAGGGATTACATTAATGTAATATGATAAGATCTTTAGGTTAGAATTTTTATCAGGTAGGTTTCAACAAAAGAATATGGATGCTAAAATAAAGATCTCAAGATTTTTCGGTTGAAAATTTGAAATTTGAATTTGATTTTTAACTTTGTTTAAATTTATTAGATTACCTTCATAATCATACGCCAATGTGGCATTACGGTTTAGATAATAGGATTTGATATAAAGGAACATGAGCTCAAATCATGGCATAAACAAGTTAAGCATACAATTATATTTTATTATTATTGTTATTTTTTAATTAATTTTTTTATTATTTATTTATTTATTTATTTTGGGTATTGCACAACAAGAGTATTACAGTATTTTTGACTTGCATATATACATCACAATAACATCTCCATACCCGCGGGATTAGGGCATTACAGTGCTGCATCCCTAAACAGAGCATTTAGAAAAGGGACCTTCACCTAGGCAGCAAAGGTAGTATCGCCTTCAGGAGGATCCTGACCTTCACCATTAAGGAAGGACCCAATGTTAAACGGGTACTTCGAAGATGCCTCACGCTTCCTGTTTTCGTACCCTTCTTTATACTTCTTGAATTTGAACACCTTTAGAGCGCGTTAACAATTAACTATAGTCTCCTGCTCACGCGCTTCTACTTCATCGAGGGAAATCTGTGCCCTACTCAAGTCATTATCAAGGAACTCCGTTGTCTCCACCAAAGTATCCCGGTCGGACCTCAGGGTAGCTTCTGCACCCTCTGCACGCTGACACATCTCTTCAAGTTGCTGCTGAGCAGCCAGCAGTGCAGACTTTTTCTATTACAGCTCAGAGTCCTTCTTCAACATCTCCGAGGACTTTTTCCAAGCTCCTCCCCATCCACGCCAACTCCTCCCTGAGCCACCCAGCTCCTCTTCTCGACCCGAGCGAGCTATCACTTCGTGGCACAAATTCACCTTGAGCTGACTGATCTCTTCAGTCACCGCCTTCCCCACAGCACTAAGCTCTTCCATCCCCCGGTACAAATAAGACATACCACCGGCCCTCCTTCACCTTTAGGGCATCCCGATGGTCTTCCAGTAACTCCGTGATGAGTACCACATTTTGAAAGCAAGGCAAAAGTCAGACAGAGCACAGACAAATAATGCCAAATAAAGTCAACGTGCTACTTACTCTGAAAATGTTGTTCTTCATACCCACCTCCGTTCCTTCATTGGGAGGGCCTTGAGTTCCTCAAGCGACCCAAGGGCCCCCTCGATAGCCCCCTTCGGAGGAACATTCCCAATTCTAGATTGGCACCGGTCTTTCCTAAAGACACCACGAGGGACTAGACGGCAACCCTCGAGGAGTCAACACCGCCGGCGATCCTTGCACCATCTGCAGACGGAAGATGCTCAACAGCGCCCACCCTCTCAAGCCCATGTGAAGATTCAAGCCCAGTTTCATCCAAGCTAGGGGCACCATCACCTCAGTCCCATCCTCGGGGGGCAACGTAGTAGTAGAAATCCCTGTAATACTATCAGGACCATACCTGTAACCTCTTTAGTAGTCCCGAGGGTCACCAAAGTCTCCCGAGAACTTTCCACACAATCAGAGGATCCAACCCGATCCTCCTCGGCAACGGAGGGCTGCTTCGTGGGCATGCATGGAGGAGTGGTCGCGGCTTCAAGCAAGTCATCATCCCCTCATCATCAGACTCATCGAATCGAAACTGACGCTTCTTCTGCAAAAATAAAGTGAGGCATCGAGAAACAGTTCCCACAAATAGAAAACTAAGGAAATCCAAGAACATACTACCGGCCACAGAAGGTGCGAAGACTGAGCGAGAACCCTCTTCTTCTTGTCAGGAGCCATCCCCCCTCGGATTCTCAGCTTCCTGGGATTAACGACTGGTTGGTTCACCCCTCCGGTAGACTCCTCTGTCCTGGAGTCAGGAATGCTCTCTTTCTGAACAGATTCCTCAGTCTCAAGGGCAAGCTGCCCTTACCCGAAGCAGGCACCCTCAGAATAACTGGTGGTACTGGAGGTCTATATGGATTCAGCAGCCAACTCTAATTGTGATTATTAAAGTCAATGGCTGTCAACTTTCTCAACTTTGCCTCAACATCAGAGGTAGGCATGCCCCCCCCCCCCCGTGAGTGCCTGCGACCAAATTCCAGATAATTGGGACAGCCCTCGCTCATCTTCCAAGTGGGTACCATGGACCAAATACCCAAACCATGGTGTCTAGCATGCCGTGGTCACTGTCGACCATGTTGACGATAATCTTTTCCACCCCGCTATGGGTAATAAAGTAGCGCACACTCAGAATGGTCTTGCTAAGCAAGTAAGCAGTGCTGAAAACCTCACAGTGACAAGCCTCGGGAGCATACAAATCATAGAGGGCCTCAAACCCCAGAACAGTATGCCAGGCCACCGACGATAGTTGAGAGGGGGCGACCCCATAAAAATTAAAATGCTGAAAATGAATTTCATCATCAGCAGCCTTAATCCCAGTGCCAACACCAAGGGATACATATATACACCCTCTTTATTAGGCTGTGATTGAGCTGGAACCTGCACACAAGAATATAGAATTTTAGAACTTAAGAATAAAATGTGCAAGTACTCAATACTACCGCTATAGCAAGTGGCTATGCGGGTCGTGATCCACAAGGAGGGACTAACAATGAAAGCTTTTTACTAAGTTCTCTTTTATGCTACAAAGAATGATTAAAGTTCTTCTTTTAGTTCTTTAAAAGAAAAGAAAAATAGATTAAAGTTAAGTTAGGAAGAAAGTAGTACATTGAGAAGGTGGAGAAAATAGAAAATGGATATATACAAAGAAATTGAAAAGTGTGAAAAAGAGTTGGTAGATGTGGTGTTGGTGATTAAACTAAAAGTTAAACGAAAAGAAAGAAAAAAACCTAAAAGAAATACTTACCTCCTCTGGCCAAATACTTACCTTAAGTCTGTGGCGACGATGTTACCTGAAATAGAGGCAATCAGCGCATATCCCATAAGAGTTGATTCTCATCTCTTACACATTACAATATCAAGAAGATACAAGCATGAAATGATACAGACTGAAACTAAATCCATTATCATGAGCTATTAGTGGTACTCGCAAAGGCAAGGCTCTTTCGATGCTATAAGAGTCACTTGGATAGCAATTGGTACCAAAAGAAGAGAAGTAGAAAAAGAAGAAGAAGAATACAAAAAGAAACAAAGAAGAACATAAAAAATGTAACTATAGATTCAATGTTGTAACAATAAAAGAAAGAAGAACAACTTACACCGGTGTCATTCTTAGCGCAAGCTTCACTCTCATTCGCCTATGAAACTCTGATTTCCTCTGAAGTACATAAATGAAAACTGAAAATTACATAAAAAGAAAAATAAAAACTGTTGACTGAGATTTCCTGCACACAAAATATAGTATTTTAGTTTTAAGAATAGATGTACAAGTTCTCAATTCTAATCCGCGGTAGCAGGGCTATGCGGGTCGTGATCCTCAGGGAGGGACTGCGATGGAAGCGTTAAGCAAGTTTCTCTAAAGTTTTTATTTTTATTAGTTAAGTTAGAAAGGAAGTTGTATTTACAATGAATGGTATTTACAATGAAGTGAAGAAAAGAATTGTGGAAGATGTGGATCTAAACTAAAGGAAGAAAAGAAAGAAAACACGTACGAACCTCTTCAGCCTGCTTACCTTTGATCCGTGCGATGATTTACCTTTTCTCGGAAGACTTGCAAGTATGGCGTATAGGACGTTCATCGCCATAAGCCATCAAGGGATCTTCGTTGGCTAGGCAGTCTCGAAGCAGTTGGGTCTCATTGTTCACAAGGCATTAGAGAACACATAGAAGAAAGAAAATAGGAACATAGAAACACAAGAATAAACAAGAGATGAAAAACATAAAATAATAACAAAAACGAACCTTAAATGGATTTCATTAACAATGGAAGATAAGCGGGCTTATACCGCTGTCACCTCAGTACAAGCGAAGACTCCATCCTCCATGAAAGTTTCCTCCACTCTCAGTTACAAAGTTTACAAAATAAAAACGAAAATAAAATCTAACCTAAAAACTAAACCCTAGCTTTTGGCCCTTTGCTCGCCTCTGGACGCTCTGTACGTTGCACTGCAGGGGGTATTTATAGGTGCAGAAGGAGTTAGAGTCCAGTTACAACTCTCCCACGAAAGCTGATCCCCAGACTCGTCAGAAATGCCGCGGAAATGGGAAATTTGCCGCGGAAACACGGCACTTTTGTAGCCAAATGCCACGCGCTTTGGCGCGTGGCCTCTCCTGGTCCGTCCATCTGGGCGTTTCCTTCTAGAAATTGCATCCTGGCTCTTAATCTTTGGATTTGGATATAACTTGGGAATCAAGTTACCTAGATCCCAAATCTTTCCACGAATTTTCCTTCTCTTCTTTTAGCTTTTATCCTCATCCTGCAAGTGTTTAGGGTTGAATAGAAGTCTATCCTTCCCTCTTCTTTGTATTTGCAACTTGGCCCTTGTGTATTTGCAATTTTGACAATTGATATTTGCACTTTTACTCTTGGGCTTCAAATATGGGCTTGGATCTGGGCTTTTGGGCTCTTTAAGCTTTATTTATTGTTAAAATAATAATTCGAGGCTTGCACACAATAAATTACAAATTATTAATAAATGTGCAGAATTAAATGAATAAATATGAAAATGTGATGGTAAATATGATGATAAAAATGCACTTTTCACTACCAATCACACCCTCACACTTATCTTTTTGCTCGTCCTCGAGTAAAAACAAAGAAAAAGAAAAAGAAATGAAAAGTTAATCTAACCTAACTCACTTTCGTAAGAATCACGATTGCACTTAGCACGTGCAATAAGCCGTTAAACCTCTAGGTTACCCTAGAGGACGAGTTTTGTCTCGTGAGGGTTTTCAGCGGATTGCACCCACAAAATCCATAAAAAGGAAAATATTTAAATTATTATTGAAGAGACTAAGTAGTCTATAAGTTTTAGGATCCTCATTTTTATTCAATCTTTAAACTTAGTCTTAATAAAGTTAATTGTTTTCCATTTTAGGTAAGAATTAAAATTGAATTTCTAATATAGTCTTTTTCGTTACCAAAAGTCATATGCATCCTTATGTTTTTACTAGGAATTCCTTAACTTGGACTCTCATGCCTCTTTTATATATATATATATATATATATATATTTTTCTTTTTTTTTATATTTTTTTTTTATAATATGTATAACGCATCTAATTTTCTTTCGTGTAAGCATCAAGGCTTCTTGAGGCCCTCATACCTAACTAATTGATTCTTAGATGTGTTAATACATATATAAGTAATTTTTTCTTAATTTCCTTAGGCTTTCTAATCCACCCATGTAACGAACTTAAAGTCGATGACTCCCAAACCGGTGGCTTTAGGGCACCAAGTGAGAAAACACCCCGCGGACTCAAATTCGAGTGAACTAGGCCCCAAAACTAAGGACTTTATTTTATTGACTCACCTTTAGGCATGAATACTTATGCTTCTTGAGGCACATGTATCAGCTTAATTGGTGATTTTTTTCTTCTTTTTTTTTTTCTTTTTTTTTATGAGGCACAAGGTCTTTGTCTTAGAATCCTAGATATGCATTTGGTATGCACATTTCATTAAGGTAAAAATCAAGACTAATTATTTATTCAATTTCTCTCCTATACCTAAAAATTAAACAATTTATTTATTTTGACCAAGTTTTTAGAAATCCTAATCATGATTTTCCTAATCCTTAATACTAACTTAGATTTCTTTCAAAAAAATAAGTCAAAATATTCTCCTTTTTATAACATTTTTTTTTAAAATTTTTTTTATTAGCAAATTTTGTTAGTGTCTACCTATGTTAGTATGTTAGTAAAGCCCACCCCTACACTTATCTCATGCATTGTCCTCAATGTATGAATGAATGCATATATACATGAAACAGAACAAGGGAAGGCGGAAGTTACCTTAGGGTGGTGGTTCCGGAGGTGGTCTTATTGGGCCAAGCGTTGCTACCCAATCAAGATAACATATAATTTGGTGGAACCCACCAGAAATTTTCCTTACATAACCCACTAAAATATATGTATAATCATTTTTTAGTATTTCCACCCCATCAAATTTCCAAATTTCATAATAAATTTCAGAGTTAATTGTCTCAACCTCCTTGTCCCAAAATGGAGTATGAAAAGATGGAATTATTGACTTGGACATTATTGGTGCGGGAACGAATACCGACTCAGGGAAGAAGCTCAATCAAGTAAGGGCTCAGGAGTCGGGCTAAGTTCAGGAAGTGGGTCCAAGTCAAGAAATAGAAACTCAAGTCCACAATCTTCTTCCCACAATGGAATGTGACCTAATATGGGTGATATCTCTTTACTTCCAATATTAAGGAATTCTAGCTCATCACCATACAATTCTTCAAAACTAAGGTCAACATCTTCCGTCAGAATTGTACAATCAGTTTCAGAAGTAAAGAGATTGTGAGAATCTAAGTCAAGTTCAATATGATCATCTAAAATGGGTGATTCAATTTCATAATGAATTGGAATAGGATCCAATGTTGACTCGGGAAAAGTGAAATCAGGTGGAGACACTGGAGTCATTATTGGATCAGGAAATAAAATTGAATTATCAAGTGGAAGATCATGATCATATTCATCCTCAAGTTCTATTTCAGGAAAGGAAAAACTTGCCAAATTATCAAGAATTGGAGTTTCGGCAAGTTCAATCGATGGCACTGAAATAGAATCTTCTTGTCCAAAGCAACTTAGTTCGTCGGCTCTAAAAGAGTGGTCAGCGATATCAGAATTAGCCGGACGGTGAGAACGTAAGGATTGAACCATCAAATCTATGTCATGCTCACGAGCTAATCTAGCCTGAGTCATGGCTTCAAGCCTCTTTTGTGATTGGGCTTGAAAAAAGGAAGTGTAATCGTGATGAAGTTGTGAGTCGGTGGACTCACGCATCATCATGTCTAAGATTGATGGTGGTTGTTGCTTGGACTCGTGCATACTTATCATTTCCCCGATAGATGGTAATCTATTCTGAATGGGGGGATCAGAGTATGAATCATTGAAAGAATGTGGACTAGATGGATATGAAGGACAATTTGGTTGAGAATTAAACTCGGAGGACTCGAAACCCATGAACTCTGTGAAGAGTTGAAATCATTATGGAAATTATAGTCATAAGATGGGGGGTGTGGGTTATAGTCATTCGGATAAGACCATTCCGGCACACTAGATTGGTCAAAGTTATGATATGCCGGGTTGGTAATATCCGAATAATAGTTAGGTGTGTAATATGGATTAAAATTGGAATTATTATTATATGCCATATCACACCAACACAAACAAAACAAACAAATAAACAAAAAGAAAAATTCTAACCTAAGTTAGGGTAGACCTATGACCTAGACGACTCCTAACTGGTTAGACCGTCCACAGGAGGTTGGGTGCAGACTTTGACCACAAGTTAATCAGCCAGGTCAGGGCAAGAGTGGTGGGAGGTATTCCATCAAAGACGTTCCTTAATTAAATAACCACCAATCTTTGGGCTTTCGGCCCTCAATCCCTTTCCTAGACACTGATTTAGTAAGAGTCAACTTCCAACACTGTTCCCCCTTAGGATAATCTCCTATTGAGTTCGAGATGTCCCTAGGGCCAACGTCTACTAATTTTTAAGTTAGGCTTGGGTTAGTGAGTGCTTGGGATATGATTTTTGGGCTAAGGAAGGGTGATGAAATCCCCACCTTATCTTGTTAATGGGTTATGCCCTTAAGATGAATTAGTGCAAGTGTACAAGATAAATAGATAAGATTCACTCAAAGCAGAAATCAACCAAGAGATGAGTCCTACTCTACATGCTATGCGTACGTACCTTGCTCCAGCACTCTTCAACAGTAAAATAAAGTAATTGAAAAGACACGTGCCTAATATGCAAACGTCTAATCAATTTTTATTAAACAACAAATAGTTTACTGTTGAATTATTAGCAGTATACAGGTATATCACAGAACAAATCAGAACAGAGCAGAAAGCAGTATTTTTAATTTGAAGCACCCTGCAAAAAACTGCAGTTAGTAATTCACTACTGCAGCCGCGTTTCCGCGGCTATGGCCGCGGATCCGCGGCAATACAGTAGACTCTAGTGCTCTGCCTTCGAGGGCAGAGGCACAGAGTAGCTATATGTCCACTGCTGCTGCTGTTTTTCTGTTTCCTGTTCTCCAAACCTGCAAACAGAAAAGAATAAAAGAATAGTTATTTTTTTTTTATTTTAGAGATAAAAACTTACCGTCCCTCCCCGGCAACGGCGCCAATTTGTTGACTGAGATTTCCTGCACACAAAATATAGTATTTTAGTTTTAAGAATAGATGTACAAGTTCTCAATTCTAATCCGCGGTAGCAGGGCTATGCGGGTCGTGATCCTCAGGGAGGGACTGCGATGGAAGCGTTAAGCAAGTTTCTCTAAAGTTTTTATTTTTATTAGTTAAGTTAGAAAGGAAGTTGTATTTACAATGAATGGTATTTACAATGAAGTGAAGAAAAGAATTGTGGAAGATGTGGATCTAAACTAAAGGAAGAAAAGAAAGAAAACACGTACGAACCTCTTCAGCCTGCTTACCTTTGATCCGTGCGATGATTTACCTTTTCTCGGAAGACTTGCAAGTATGGCGTATAGGACGTTCATCGCCATAAGCCATCAAGGGATCTTCGTTGGCTAGGCAGTCTCGAAGCAGTTGGGTCTCATTGTTCACAAGGCATTAGAGAACACATAGAAGAAAGAAAATAGGAACACAGAAACACAAGAATAAACAAGAGATGAAAAACATAAAATAATAACAAAAACGAACCTTAAATGGATTTCATTAACAATGGAAGATAAGCGGGCTTATACCGCTGTCACCTCAGTACAAGTGAAGACTCCATCCTCCATGAAAGTTTCCTCCACTCTCAGTTACAAAGTTTACAAAATAAAAACGAAAATAAAATCTAACCTAAAAACTAAACCCTAGCTTTTGGCCCTTTGCTCGCCTCTGGACGCTCTGTACGTTGCACTGCAGGGGTATTTATAGGTGCAGAAGGAGTTAGAGTCCAGTTACAACTCTCCCACGAAAGCTGATCCCCAGACTCGTCAGAAATGCCGCGGAAATGGGAAATTTGCCGCGGAAACACGGCACTTTTGTAGCCAAATGCCACGCGCTTTGGCGCGTGGCCTCTCCTGGTCCGTCCATCTGGGCGTTTCCTTCTAGAAATTGCATCCTGGCTCTTAATCTTTGGATTTGGATATAACTTGGGAATCAAGTTACCTAGATCCCAAATCTTTTCCACGAATTTTCCTTCTCTTCTTTTAGCTTTTATGCTCATCCTGCAAGTGTTTAGGGTTGAATAGAAGTCTATCCTTCCCTCTTCTTTGTATTTGCAACTTTGGCCCTTGTGTATTTGCAATTTTGACAATTGATATTTGCACTTTTACTCTTGGGCTTCAAATATGGGCTTGGATCTGGGCTTTTGGGCTCTTTAAGCTTTATTTATTGTTAAAATAATAATTCGAGGCCTGCACACAATAAATTACAAATTATTAATAAATGTGCAGAATTAAATGAATAAATATGAAAATGTGATGGTAAATATGATGATAAAAATGCACTTTTCACTACCAATCAAAACCTACATAAAAAGAATGAAAAACTGGCCTAGAATCTATCTCTGCATGGTCGCTCCCTGTGATCTCTGAAAAACCTAGCATTTATAGGCAAAACCCAACGGGAAGGGCGTATGAAGATAGGAGGAGCAAACGCTCCCCCAACAACCTTAACCAAAGCCGCGAAAACGCAAAAAATATAGAATTTCAGAACTTTAAGAATAGAATGTGTAAGTTCTCAATACTACCGCTATAATAAGTGTCTATGCGGGTCGTGATCCTCAAGGAGGGACTAGCGATGAAACCTTTTTAGTAAGTTCTCTTTTAAGTTACAAAGAATGGTTAGAGATCTTCTTTTAGTTTTTAAAAAGAAAAGGAAAATAAGTTACAATCATGTTAGGAAGAAAGTGGTAGATTGAGAAGGTGGGAAATGTAAAATGGATTTATACAAAGAATTAAAAGTTTGAATAAAACGGTTGGGAGATTGTGGTGATCTAAACTACAGAATTAAAAAAAAGAAAATCTAAAAGAAATACTTGCCTTTTCTGGTAGATGACTTACCTAGAATCCTTGCATGTTTACCTTGCTTCAGAGCGATCAACGCATAACCCATAAGATCAAGCTCAGTCCCTATTCGCATTATATCATCAAGACGAACAAGAAAAAAATGATACAGAATCTTAAGGAGGAGAACATCATCACGAAATATCGGTGTTACTCACACAAACATGGCTATACTGATGCTTCTAGATTCACTTAGATACTCATCAAAACCAAAAGAGGAAAGGTAGAAAAAAGAAGAAGAACATAAAAACAAATAAGAGCATAAATATGTTACCTTTTATTGTTTGTAGAAACGATGAAAGATAGGAGGATGTTACATCGGTGTCACTTTCAACATAAATCTCTCTCTCTTACTTACACGAATCTTACTCTAACCTATGCTTACAAGAAATAAAAATACATAAAATGAAAATAAAAACCAACACTAAAAAGAATGAAAAACTGGCCTAAAAACCTATCTCTGCTTTATCGTTACTCTGCCTCTGATGTGTGGGGTTTTATAGAATAGTAATGGATAAGAAAATGAGTTGAAAGATAGGAAGAGCTGGTCATTTCTGAATTTGATTCCTCTCTTTATCTCCAAACTTGATTCGATGTGGATATTCAGTTCTAATCTGCAGCTTTTTTGCGTTTTCATCACTGAATATAACTTATTAAATGATAGAGTTAGAAACAGTGATTAACATAAGCGTTGTAACCCTTTAAGTCTTCTTTCTGGATCATCTTAAATTATTAGATTTGAGATTCGATAATGAAAGTTATGATTCAAATACTAAAATGTATCCAGTCTGAATCTGAGTCAAAATTGCTTCATCTCATCCGTTGATCTTCTCTCATCCATTTATCCTTTGGATTTTGAATTTGGATTCAATTTCTATTTGGTATTATCTTTATGATTTGCTCTGATCTTCAACTGAACATTTGCCCTAATTCTTGATTTATTCTGGATGTGGTGATATCCTCATAGATCTTTATGTTAATCGAATTGATTCACCAAAATCTGATTTTTAATTGACTAGATTGGGATCATCCTCAGCTAACCAAATAGATCATGTTAAATCTAATTTTAACTGATATTTATTTAGTTTAATCCTTTTTCTCTTCATTATTGTCTTCTACAAAATAGACATTTAAGAAAAGAAAATTAGCATATTTATTACATGATAAATGCAGGAGTGTAATGAAAAGAATGCAAAATATGTGTACGATCAGGCGGCACCGAAGAAACATCAACATCATTGGGGCAAAACTCAAATTTAACCTGGGCTCCAACGAAAGTCATAGCTAGCCAGTTATTTATTATCGCCTCCTGGTCGCAAAGCTTAGAGGTCTTTGGATCGAAGTCCATCCCGATCTTGGTACGAAGGGAAGTTCTCTTCCTCTTTTCCTCCATGGTTGAATGGACCAGATTTCTCTCTTTTCTTCATTTTCAGCAGAAATAAGGAAACTGCGGAGATTCGAAGATCAAAAGATCATGAGAAGGAAAGAAAGAAGAAGATGAAGTAGAAATTTGAGAAAAGTGCTCAAAACCTCAGAGTGTAACTCTTTTAACCCAAGGGGAATGAACCATCACTTGATCATCACCTTACACGTGTTACGACAAATACAATCAACACTGTCACTTCAGATACGCGGTACGCGTTTCAAACGCATCGTCGCACAAAAGGCGATAATATGATCAATGCTGCAGCAGATGTGGCACACATTTAAAACTCTGCCAGATTATACACCACGCACACCACTACAGGACAAAAGTTGAAGCGAAAACAAGTCCAGGCCCGGAAAGTTCTTATTCATTCTGCTCCCTGATTAGTCTCTAAAACTGTATATTTCATACCACATCTTCACATTTATTCATATTAAATTCTGCTAATAAACACCTCTCTTGCATGTTTCTAGGTCCATGGAGTGCAATGAAGAAGAAGACCCTCAATCACCATTTAATGGGTGATTAAAGGCCTATAATATAGTCATTGACTTTGGAGAGCTAATTCGTCAAAATCGGGAGCTCAAAACCAGAAACCGGGAGCTATAACTGACAGGGGAAAAATGGGATAGCGCGCAGCAGAAAGCGCCACACGCGTGGCTCTAGAAGAGCTGGCTGTACGGGCGCGGCCGCGCCGTACTTTGGGCCAGGGCTTGCCCCCGGCCCCCTTTCCCATGTGCCTATAAATACCCCTTGGGGTTTTTCAGAGTAAATATATGCAATATTTTAAGGTAGTTTCATCTCCATTTTGTAGTTCAGGATAGTTTAGGTTAGTGTTCTTCTTCTTCCTCCTTTGTATTTTTCATTTCTTATAGATCTTGTAAAAGGAGAGAGAGTGATACATGGTTGGGAAGCAAGAGTACTTGTAATAGAAGGTTACAATCTACGAAAGGTGCTCTCTTAACTTATCTTTATTTTTCTCTCTAACTCTTTTTACATATTTAGCTAATCTTTTCTCTCATGGAAACTAACTACTAGCCACTAACTAGTCTAACTTTTTATTTGATAATCCACATGAATCTAATAGTCTCTACTTGGCGTTGCTCTTGCAACAGTTATTGATGGCTCATGATGATGGATCTAACACTCTAACTTCCTAACTCTCTAACAAGCTAACATTACTTTACTCCATGCTTACTTTTGTTTAGTTTTGATGGTTTAAGTGTAACTTGAACTTGTTTATTGAGCTTGACTGTGATGAGTTACATATGGGTCATGCTTTGGAACGCTCTTGAATCAAGAACTAGTGATTGCCAAGGATACATGTGAGGCAACTATCACTAAGAGGTTAGCATGTTGGTGGAGTTATTAATAGTTAGTAGCCATGAGTTTTCTTTTTTTTTCATTTTGTTTTAGAAATATTCCAAAATCACAAATATCTTCTTTTCTATATTTTCTACTTCTTCGTGTTTCACCGTACTTCTCTTTTTCATTCTTTGTTTTCCTTTCTTTTCATTCTTTTAAACATAAAAGAACGTTAACACATACGTGGATATACCGTGTAAGCTTCTATCGCCTCCCGTCTTTGTGGATTCGACTCATTTTGTCTCTATGCTATAACGGAAGTATCGAGGAAGCCAAAGCACACACACTTTAAATATTGATTTCAAACCATACACTTTTCGTGTGCGGTTTTCTCCCGATCACTCTCTTCTCTAAATCGAGTCTCCGAGAACCTGTAACTCCCCAAGGGGGAGTTTTTTGACCTCTTCCAAAGAGAAAAGAGCAGAGGCGGCATCTGTATTTGTCACTTTCTGACCCGTCCGAGATCGTAACACATGTCTATCCAGCCTCTGACAGATGTGTGATGCGTAGCTACTTTCAGAACATTTAACCCGGTATCTTCGCCTAGTTTGAATTTCGAAGGGGCCGGGTGATTAATAGAAGAATCAGATCTAATTACAGAGATCTCTATCACTAAGCCTAATTCTAATTCAAACGAGTTTGTTACCTCTCGGATCGGTTCATCCTTATCTACAGCCAAGCGCAAACCACTAGCTAGAGATGGACTCTCTCCTATATCGATTCAAACCAGTGTGTCCAGCTCAATTGCTATCAAGATAAGGAATTTAAGTATTCAAGCTGAGCAAGACTCTCTAACCTTATCTATTAGACATGACTTATATAAATAGGAGTTCCCTTCCAACGAGAAAGGGATCACGTTCACCTGAATCCAGAGAACCCTATTGTAATTGCTATTGACATAGTGGAATATTGACATAGTGGAACTTCTCTCTCTCTCTCCTCTCTCTCTCTCTCCCCGTGGTTTTTTCCCTTTCGAGTTTTTCACGTATTTTCACTGTGTTTGTGATTGATTTTTCTATGATTTGACTATATTCACTTTCCTATTTTGGTGCATGCACTAATTCCTTGAAAATTACTCACTACAGAGGGGAAAAAAAGGATGTTGCGAACATTCTTCTCATCAGTAGGTTTGACCCGAATATACACGAAATCCATACCCATAACCGAAAATTCAGATCGAGTTCGACAATAACAATTTCAGAGAAGGTGACAATTAATTGTAAGGTAGGGTGCTAATATTAATCCTTGTTTTAATTTAAGAAAGAGTATGCTTCCATGTGTCGAACATGCCATCATTGACAATGTTCTTAATCACCATATTCATTCAGTACATAAGATATCACTCTGTCCCCAGGCATAACAAACTCGCAAGCACATGTTTTCCTATGTACTATTCCAAAAGAATACAAGACGATGGACGCAAACCATCTTATTTTAGTAATTCAAGACGTAAATATCAAGCTCTATGATGAGAGAACCAGCCGGAGCGCACAGTTTCTTGCCGAGGACATAACCCCGAGCGAGCCTGAACTGCCCACTCCCTCCAACGATGCTCCACTCTCGTTTGTCCGAAGCCAGCACGGCCCTCCCGAACACGTCGAGTGTGCTCCCGTTGTACTCCCCCTCCGTGAACACAAAAGTCGTAGCCAAAAGAAATGCCGTCTCTTCTCGGGACACTGCGGGCAAGATTCCCTGGGCGCGCCCGACGAGCTTGGATGTAGGCTCGGGCCCTTCCCTCAGCGTATCGTCGATTGCCAGCACACCACCAAATCCAGAGACAGATGACTTCAGTGGGGCGACGATGGTTGTGGTGCTGTTTGGACCGCCGTTGATCTCATGGAAGTAGAGGTGCAAGTGTGTAATTTCCTTCACTGAATCATCAAGAGCCTCAGATGAGAACGGAACGGCGGCCAAGAGAGAGCATATGAAGAATGGAAGGAAGAGGGACGATGCCATTATATGTGAATTGTAGCAAATAAAGAGGCAGAGGTAGAAATAATTTAGTTAGAGCTGAGGGAGAAGTGAAAAAAAACAGATTTATTTATATAGGGAGTTGGTGATCATCTGGTCAAAATATGTTAATTTTCTATTTGCATAAAAACAGCTCTTTCTTTTTGGACAAAGTGCCGGATCACGGGATGTCAAATAAAAATTTTCTAACTAAATTAAAATTCCGAAGTTAATTTGTCCTACAAATGGAGGCATGTTACGGGCCCGATGCATGAATTTCCCGCGTGAACCGGCCGGTCGAATTTGGAAAAAGATAATGGAAAGATTTTAGATGAAAATTACAAGAAACTTAATAATGTTTATTGTTATTTGTCATGATCAAGAGAAAATTGGAGATGAATATATATAGCTCAAAACATATATAAAATATTTCGTTAATTTATATAATTATTCACAAAATTAAATTATACATAAACTTACAAGCATTCTCATAAAAATCTCTCAAAGCCATTAAAGGTTTATCACAAACTGTCATAGAATCATTTACAAGACTGAAAATGTTCTTGATGATTACTACTTTTTTTTTTCCTTTACTTTTTCAATTACAAACCGTCATAAAATCATTTAAAAGGCTGAAAATGTTCTTGATGACTACTACTACTTCTTCTTCTTCTTCTTCTTTTTTGGTGATCGACTTATGTTTGTGTGTGTGCGCAGGGATTGGCCGAGTGGTGTGGCCATTTGGGTTCCTCCCGAGTGGTCAAGGATAGAAGATGCCCCTCGGCGGAATGGAGCAGTCAGGCGCTGGGTTTGCTCCCAAGCAACCGCTAGCTTGGATCTACTACATGGACACCATGGGATTAGTCTGGAGGCTGAAAAATCACTACTCAGATTTATCATGATAGAGTGGGGCACTCTGGAATATCATGGAACTTACCTTTTCAATATATATATATATATATATATATATATATATATATATATATATATATATATATATATATATATTAGAAAAATGAGAATCAGCTGGCACAGGAGGCAACTCCGTCCTACGTCACACTCAAAACTCAAGTTTTCGATTGACTTTTCAAGATCCGACCATACATCATCATTTTCATGTTTTAAGATATACACATATAAAAAATCATCTGATTTGAGGTTTATTTACTCCATTTTCTTTGGGTTCAAACATTAGCAATTTTTTAACAGTAGAATAAATGGAAGAGTAGATCAATGAGTAAACGAATTTCAAATTACTTGATTTTTATATATATATACATCATAGAACATGAAGATGATAATGTACGGTTGGATCGTGGAAATAAATTCGAGAGATATGATTTTTGAGTTCGACATAAGATGGAGTTATCTCCTGTGTCAGCTGATTTACATATCCCCCCCCTCTCTCTCTCTCTCTCTCTCTCTATATATATATATATATATATATATATATATATATATATATATATAATATAATATATATATATATATATATATATATATATATATATATATATATAGTTGGACTACAAAAAAACGTTTATTTTTTGTTCCAATTTTACACAGTTCAAATCTCATGTTCTGACATCCAAATATAAGATCTACTCCGTTGAAGTTAATCTACATTATTTGAAGTCTCTAAAAATCAAAAATCATGTCATTTGAATACTTTTTGCTTACCATTAAGTGACCACAAAACGGACGACCGAAAGTAGCATATTACTTAGATCTACTTCGTTAGACATACAAATTCTCGATTCGATTATTTCATCATGATCTAAACACTTAAAAACTCTCACAAATTAATTTTTGTTAGATTTTAAGTACTCCACACTGTTTAAGTAATCAACTCACTACTTTCGGCCGTCCGTTTTGCTCCCACTTCTTGTATAAGCAAATTGTATTCAAATGGCATGATTTTTAGTTTTTAGAGACTTCAAAAATGTAGATTAACTCCAACTGAATGGATCTTGCATTTGGATGCTGTGACATGAGATTTGAACCGTGTAGAGTTGGACCCAAAATAAATATTTATTTTGTAGTCCAACTCATACACACACACACACACACACACATATACACACACACGAGAAATATGTACCCCCGTTACCAGCTGAGAGACCCTCTCAGCTGGCGGTGACGTGGTTGAATCTTAGCCATAGATCCTGATCGTAGCGCTACCATGGTCGCAGTGTTTTTGTGAGAACTGCTACCATGATAGCAGTATTTTTTATGAAGACTACTACCATGATCGCAGTATTTTGTGAGGATTGATACCATGATCGCAGTACTAATTATACTGAGAATATCTGAAATTTTTTAGAACTACGACCAAAGTCGCAGTGCCAGCTGAGAGAGTCTCTCAACTGGCGGTCGAGTTACAGATACACACATATATATAGACTTGTATCATTTCAGAAGGATTCGAGATCGAATCCCTTCCTACCCAAATACAATCTTATAATATCCAAATGCAAGATCCATTCTTTTGAAGTTGATCTATATTATTTCAAGTAACTCAAAATAAAAAATCATGTTTTTTGAATACCATCAATTAATTAAGCACAAAATGAACAGCCAGAAATAGCATATTGCTTAGATCTACGTTTTTAGACATACAAATTCTCGATCCGACCATTTCATCATGATATAAACACATAAAAACCCTCACACACAAACTTTTATTTGATTTCAAATATTCTACACTATTAAACTAACTAACTCACTATTTCGGCTGTCCATTTTGTACCTACTTGATAGATGGGCAAAAGGTATTCAAAATACATAATTTTTTTTATTTTTGGTTACTTGAAATAATGTAGATCAACTTCAATAGAATGGATCCTGCATTCGGATTTCGTAGGGTTGTATTTGAGTGGGAAGAATTAAGACTCGAAAACTTCCAGAATGACACAAGTCTCTCTCTCTCTCTCTCTCTCTCTCTCTCTCTCTCTCTCTCTCGCTCGCTCTCTACACACACACAAACACACACACACACACACATATATAAAGTGAGAGAGATAGACAAGAATCCTTTCAAAAGGATTTGCACATGAATCCTTCTCACTTAAATTCAACACTTCAACAGCCAAATGCAAGATCCACTCTGTTCAAGTTGATCTACATTATTTGCAGTCTCTAAAATTCAAAAATCATAGCATTTTAATACATTTTGCTTATCCATTAAGTGGTCATAAAACGGATGACCGAAAGTAGTGAATTGTTTAGCTTAATGATGTATAATATTTTAACTTAAAAAATAAGTGTGTAGGTTTTTTTAAATATTTAGAGCATGATCAAATACTCAGATCAGGAATTTATGTGTTTAAAGTCATAGATATAAGCAAAATATTACTTTCGGCCGTCTATTTTAAATATATTTGGCGGATAAGGAAAAATTATTCAAATAACATGATTTTTTATTTTTAGAGACTTCAAATATTGTAGATAAACTTGAAAGGAGTAGATCTTGCATTTGAATGTCGGGGGGGTTGAATTTGAGTTGGAAGGATCGGGTTCAAATCCTTTTGAAAGGATCCTGCTCTCTCTACACACACACACACAACGCTGAGTCTTTGATACTCCTGGGCATAACTAGCTAAGTAATGCCTACCTATAAAATGCATGTTGTGTAATTAAATTAGACGATCCATTCTGTTAATTTTAATCTACTTATTTTAAAAGTTTTACATATAAAAATTCATTCATTTTAAAGGTCATTTAACAATGTTTTAGATGGTGACAAATAAATGGTTTACTAGCGGTTAGAAATCAATCAATGTATAGCTACTTGATGTAAGATCAATTGATCTTCAAAGTATATGGTATTTCATTTTTAAGAATTTTAGAACATTTAGAACAGGATGAACAGAATAGATCATCCAATTTTATTAAATGTTATATAATTTTGTTAAATGTTAAACACTTCAGGGTGTACTAAAACCTCAGACACATATATAACATATATATATATACATGCATGCATGCATATATATATGTGTGTGTGTGTGTATATATATATATATATATATATATATATATATATATATATATATATATATATATATATATATATATATATATTATATATATGTATGTATGTATGTATGTATGTATATATATGTATGTATGTATATATGTATATATATATCTATATATATGTATATCTATATGTATGTATGTATGTATGTATGTATAGAGATAGACTTGTGACATTCTGGAAGGATTCGAGACCGAATTTTTTCTACTCAAATATAATTCTATGACATTCGAATGCAAAATCTATTCTGTTGAAGTAGAACTATATATTTCAAGTAACTAAACAAAAAAAAACATGTATTTTGAATATTTTTTGCCCATCCATCAAGTAGGCGTAAAATAGACGGTTGAAATTAGCATATTGCTTAGATATACCTCTTTAGACATACAAATTTTCGATCTCACCATTTCATCATGATCTAGATAATTAAAAACTCTCACACATAATTTTTTGTTAGATTTCAAATATTTTGCACTGTTAATCTAACCAACTCATTATTTCAGTCGTCCATTTTGCGCGTACTTGATGGATGGACAAAATATATGCAAAATACATGATGAGAAGATGAGAAGGGAGCACACAAGCTATTGGATTTTTTTTTTTTGGGTGGTGAAAATTAGATTCAGAGGAAATAAAACTAAAACCTAAAACTAAATTAATCAACTCAAAAACTAACTTAACCAACCTAAAAACTAATCTCAACTACCCAAAAGAGAATTCAATGTCTTGTATGCTCCCTTCTCCTGTTCTAACCTAAGCCATTTGTTTCACCTAATCACTACTATATATATATATATTATATATATATATATATATATATATATATATATATATATATATATATATATATATATATATATATATATATATATATATATATAGAGAGAGAGAGAGAGAGAGAGAGATAGACTTGTGTCATTTTAGAAGGATTTTAGGCTGAATCCTTCCCATTCAAATACAATCCTATGACATCTGAATGCAAGATCCATTCCGTTGAAATTGATCTACATTATTTCAATTAACTAAAACCCAAAATCATATATTTTTAATATTTTTTGCTCATCCATCAAGTAGGCGCAAATTGTACGGTAGGAAATAGCATATTGCTTAAGTCTACGTCTTTAGATATAAAAATTCTCTATCCGACCATTTCATCATAGTCTAAACACTTCAAAACCCTCACACAACAATTTTTGTCTGATTTAAATATTCTACACCGTTAAACTAACCAACTCACTATTTTTAGCTATCCATTTTGTTCCTACTTGATGGATGGGTAAAAAGTATTGTGAATACATGAATTTTTATTTTTAGTTACTTGAAATAATGTATGTCAACTTCAAAGGAGTGGATCTTGTATTCGAATGTCATATAATTATATTTGAGTGGGAAGGATTCGGCCTCCGGAATGACATAAGTCTATCTCTACACACACAATTAGGTACTTGCGAAAATATTCGAGCTCGAATCCTTCCCACTCAAACTCAATCGCATGATACTTAAAAATAAAATTGACTCCGTTGAAGTTGATCTACATTATTTAAACTAACTAAAAACTAAAAATTAAATATTTTGAATATTTTTTGCATGTCCATCAAGTAGGCGCAATTTTGAGAGAATCTTGGTGTACGACAATGCATCGCCATGGATTTTGACCTCACGCCAAAGATTTTATGCAGTCAGAAATAGGTTGATGAATATCTGGCGAGGTATGGCGTCTGATTGCCGTCGACCGTCAAGGTGGAGTAGTGCCTTGTCGAGACTGACTATGCAGTGACCCTAAGACAGGTAGTGTATATCTCCAACCTTAGATATTGGCTTTGGGGCAGAAATTCCCGTGGACAAGTTTCGTCCGTGATCTCCTATGCCATTTTAGAGTTACCCTCCCACAGTTAGTGGCAAGAGACTGGCATGTCGTCTTGAGCTTCAAAGCCCTTTATGATCTATTAACCCTTTATTTTCATACTTCTTCGCCCTTTATGTGATGAGAAAGATCAAGGAAAATGGTCATTTCTTCACTACACAAAGTGGTCTCGAGAAGCTGATCATCAACTTTGCGGACAATGACTATAGTTGGCATGAGATTATCATCCAGGTCTCTAGTGCTTAGGTGGGGGCTGCACAAAAGGACCGTGGTATCATTCCAACGGCATGGAACCAAGGAGCGAACCAGCACGGTGGTATCTCAGTCACGGCGGAAGTCTAGAAGAGGGTCCGTGACTGCTCCAGATCGACTACGACCATCACAACTAGAGTTGGTTGCTGGATTCTAGCTGGCTTTTCATGTCCCCAGTCATCTCGAGGGTTCTGTCGATGACTCAGGATGATGTTTGTTCTACTCCTATGGCGCGACCATCATGGAGAAGGGAGGTGCATGGGCAAATGTTGCCTCGCCTAAGAAGGTGAGCCCTTAAAAGCGGAGAACCAAACTAAGGTTTGAGGCGTGCAAGAAGCGTCCAATTTGGGCTGACCCGCTTAGGAAGAAGACAGTGGAGGTGTAATGCCCGATGTAAATTACTATGATTAGAACCTCCGCATGAACATTTCATAAAGTTATACGAAACATATACTGAATATTATGAATGTGTTAATCATCACTTATGCGGTAATAATTAATATAGGTAAATTAAAAACTTTGCATGTTGCATAAGCAACTAATTACAAAAATAATGTTTAAACATAATTGGTTGGGTTAATACATGACGGAATAGGAGTTATGTATTGTATGTTTATACATTACTACACTTGTATTTAATTCAAGAGAAGTATGAATAGGATTCTTTCTCCTTAAAATTCCAAATTTTACCCCATGCTTGAATAGTGGGATGATGTGTAAGGGTAAGTTATGGTAGGTAAATACATGTATCTCTTCAAAAGAGATGAATGGATCTTTTTAATTACTTTTGGTCAAAGTACTATACTTGAATAGTGATTGGTATATTAAATGCTTGGGGCAAGGGATGAGTGTGGTGGGTAGGTGAAAGGTGTAGGGTAGAGATGGGGTGTGAAAATTTTGATGAATACTTGGCACACATCCATAATTTTGGTTGAAGTTTAAGAAGAAAAATGAATGAGAAGCTCTTCATTTTTCATATTCTTTTCTCTCTCCCCTCTTTCCCTTTCCTCACTCCCTCCCTCTCTTACACCCCTCTCTCCCACCAGGCTCGCTGCCAGCCGCCGACTAACTGGCCACCCTTCGACCATCCCACTTCCCTCTCACTCTCTCTTCCAAATATTCTCCCCCCCCCCTCTCTCTTGAATATAAACCCTAAAAATCTAATTTTTACCACAAAATTCTTGTATCCTTGGGGAGATCAAGGTCTAGACTTGGGGAGATTAGCCCGTGCATGCGAGATTAACGGGGTTTTGATGTGGGAGTGTTCTTGATAATTTACAAGGTAATAAGTTAGTTATGGTTGAAATGAACTTGATCTATTTTTCTTGATATAATTATTAGTGATATAGTTATGTGTGTGTAAGATTTTGTGGAATCGGTAGAGCAAGGATATTATCAATCTGTTATAAAGGTAAGTAAAGCTTTAAACCTAAGACAAGCTTTAGTAATGGTTGAAAACAAAGAGTCGTAAACATACTTAAGATTTGATTTTTATTGAAGATTAGTAGGAAATCCACATGCTTGGTGCTAAAGAAAATGAAATGCTATATTGTGATGAATTAAATTAAAAAAGAAGACTAGTTTCATGTATGTATAGTAGTATGTAAATTGGTAACTCTACATAATATGTTTTAACTTGAGAGTTTCATGCGTGGATGTTATTATGAATGAGATATTAATGGGGTTGTCATGTGCCCTTGTTTGTATTGTGTGAAGTATAGAAGTTGTGCAAGTAGGTGATCCCCTTTTATGATAACAATGTTTCATGTAAGTAGTTGTTACAAGTTTTGATTGACAAAAAGATAGAGTTCAAAAAAGTGTTTATCTGATTTGTGATAGCTTCTGAATTCTTACAATTTTACCATGGTAGCAATGGTTATACAGTTCGATCCTCAGAGAGAGATGTGATGGAAGCATTTCGGTATCTTTTTAAACACTAAACTTGTTAAGTGGTTCTTCTTTATTTTAGAAGAAAAATAATTCTACTTTAAGTGTTAGAGGTAGAAATAAAAAGATGAAGATATAATTTGATTAGAAACTAGGATGTTGAAAAGAATTAAATAATTACTAATCATCTACCACCACTAATTTACTAGTTTATGAAAATTAAACTTCATGTTGAATCATAAAAATTGTTCTTAGATAATTTGCTTCAAGTAAGATATATAAGATGAAAAGCCAACCCTAATTGAAACATACTGGCCAAAGTTTAATATTAGATTATCAAAACTTTCTAAGCATAGCATAAGAAAAATTATTTAAATCTAACATTTAGCTATCAAAGCCTTTTAAGTATAAAGTAAGCAAAACTATTAACTAGTATTAATAATAATTAGTTTAACTTGCTCCTCATCATAAGTCTTCAAGAAGATTAACTTACTCTAGGATTTAAACATACATAAGATTCAATCAACTTATCCAACATAGAACTAGAAGTAGTGGTGGAGAGATTAGCAAACCATGAAATAAATTAGTTACACATGGTAAAGATTAAAGAAAACATGGTTAAAAATGTAGGATCTATAAGTAAGGCAGCACAAACACTAAAACAGAGATGAATAGTGTTTATAAACTTTTAATTAAAATACTTATAAGAAAGAAAAATGCACAGAATAAATCTAAGAAAAATACAAACGCAAACACGAGAGATTTTATCCTAATTTGGTCCTTGTGACCTACGTCCAGTCCTCAAGCAACCCGCTTGAGATTTTTCTTTTCTTGATTTTGATACACCCTAAAATCAACTCTTTGTATACCACTTGACAAAACACTCTTTGTCAAATATGTATAACTCTTCTCTACTCCAAGAAGACACTTTATCTGTACAACTCTTCTCTACACCAAGAAGATGTTCTCTTTGATTGATTACAATGTATCCTATAAGCCTTGAAACATATACGTGATTGTGAACAAGATATCTTATATGAGAACTCTCAGAATTCTTCACAAAAAAATTAGAATTGTGTGAAGAATAGAAAGTAGAAACTAGTTTTCTGAAAAACAGAATTTTTTTGAATAGAGTTTTGGACAGAAAACTAATGATTTGAACTGGTGATTACATCCAAGGACAACATACCTATTTATAGGTGAAATCAATGGTCAGTTAGGGAAGTTATTAACTCAAATTTGAAAATCAAAACGTTAGAGAAAAACTAGAAAATTAAAATTGAATAATAGTCAAAAACTATAGTTAGTTGACTAGGATATGAGATTAGCCGACTATTATAAGAAATTTTGTCTGGGTTAGTCGACTAGCCTAAAGATCAAGTCGATTATAGAAGGCTAACACAGAATGATAAGTCTCTAAAAACTAATATTAGTCGACTAGATATAAGGGTTAATCGACTAATATTAATTACAGTCAACAAACAGAGAACTGATATATTTTCAGTAAAGACACTTAGTTGACTATAAACTATTATAAGTTGACTAAAGGATATGTTAGTTAACTATAGAAAGGGGTTAGTCGACTATAAGACTATTTTGTGTATGTGATCAAGGTTTTTAACAAATTTCTAAAAATACACAAAAATAGTCAATATCCTTGAATAAATTTGAGCAACCAGAACTCTATACTAGCTCTGTAGATTAAGCTCCAATGTATCTGTATCACATTTGTTATTATCAAAATCTATTATCATTAAACTGTAAGTTCTAACATTCTCTCTCTTTTTGATGATGACAAGTTGTGTGCATAAAAACTCCCCCTGCAGAGAATAGGTTTTAACAAATATGGAAAACAAGTGTTCTCCCCCTGCATAAAATATATCATGGCATACATATATGATATATTATATGGTGCATTATATGTTTGAAATAATTTTCTATCAAGTATTCACTTTTCTTTATTTGGTACCTATAAGATAAAATATTTTATATGATACCCATCATGACAGGGTCAAAAAATTAGCCTTTAGAAATCCAAACCCAATTTGAATTTAGTTTTCATTTGTTAGCATAAACATAATTACAAGAATTACATACACGATGTATATATGATGCAAGATAAGTATTTTTATCCACAATATTTAGATGTTTAGGAATCTAAATATATTTGTTCCTAATTCTTTTTGAAATAGTATCAGTTTTTCTTTTCACAAAAGAATTATATGGATTATGATTAATTTTTTATAAAAATGTGTAGATTTTCCATCATTATTTTTGAAAATCCAAGACCAGCATGTGTAGGTTTTCCAAACTTATATTTTAAAATTTAAGACCAGAATGATTATTTGTCATCTTTTGATAAGACAATAATCATTTAAATTCTCTTTTCCTTTATTAAATTTTGTCACATTATTCAAAATATCTTCATATTTAATTTTAAAACTTGTCATTTCTTTATCTAAAATAGAAATTCTAAAATTTAGAGAAACAATTTCTCTTTTAAGCAAAGCATTCTCTTTTAAGAAATTCTCATTATCTTTTTTTAAAGATAAATTAACTTTTTCAACGTCAGCTTTTGAGAATTTAAGGAAGACATTTGAGAAATATAAAGTGATTTTTTTTGTTGAGTCTTTTATTTTCCATTGTTAAAACTTTATTTTTAATCTTTTCATTCTTGAGATCATTATATAATTCATTAAATGCATCTAATAATTTAGTATATTCTTATACCTCATCTTTTTGTGTCATAAAACAGACATTGACAGTTTCAGTGGCTTTTTCTTCGTCAGAGGAAGATGAATCTCTATACTCCCAAGTTGCCTGATAACCTTTCTTCTTTTTGTTGAATTTGTTGAACTTGAAGTTCACTTTGCATTTTAGCAATAGACATTCCTTCTTTATATGACCTGATTTATTTCAATTAAAACAAATAGGATAAACTTACATTGTTTCAAAAAAATTTTGAATTTTCTTGAGAGCATTGCCATCTCTTCATCATTATCTGAATTGTCCATATCTAAGAATGTATTGAAGGCAAGTACTTTTTTCTTGGATCGAGATTGTTGTTCATCATTCTTTCTATCTTTAAGTTGAACTTCATATGTCATTAAATTACCAATAAGGTTTTTTAATGATATTATTGAAAGGTCATTTGCTTCTTCTATTGAAGTGGTTTTCTTTTTCTAATCTGATGTGAGTGCGCGAAGAATCTTTCTAACTTTTTCAATTTGAGTGTATTCCTTTCTAAGGGCTACTATGAATTTGTAATGTCGGTGAACCTTGTAACCATTTCTGCAATGATTTCATTCTCCTTCATTTTGAAGAGTTCAAATCTATGAACATGAACATAAATTTTATATTCATTAACTTTATTGGTACCGTCATGTGTTACCTGTAAAATTTACCATATTTGATTTGCAGATCTGGCTATTGACACGCGATTGAATTCTTCTTTGTTTATGGTAAATAAAAGCGATTCATTGCTTTGGCATCAAGATTTACAGACTTCTTTTGTTTTTTCACTCCACGCATTATAATTGGCAGTCGACTTGGTGTATGGTGCTTGATTGAGATAAAACCTGCACATAGAAATACAAAATTTCAGAACTAAAAATGAAAGTGCAAGTTACTCAATTCTACCGCAATAGCAAGTGGCTATGCGGGTCGTGATCCACAAGGAGGGACTAGCGATAGAATCTTTTTAGTAAGTTCTCTTTTAGGCTACAAAGTATGGTTAAAGTTCTTCTTTAGTTCTTTAAAAGAAAAAGGGAAAATTGAATTAAAGTTAAATTGGAAAAAGATGGTAAATTAAGAAGATGGAGAAACTAGAAAGGATATGTACAAAGAAATGGAAAAAGGAGTGATAAAAGAAGTATAGATTGTGGTGTTCTAAACTAAAGAATTAAAAGAAAAGAATCTAAAAGTTACTTACCTCCTTTGGCCAAATGCTTACCTTGAATCTTTTGCAATGATGTTACCTTGAAGTGAGGCTATCAACGTATAACCCATAAGAGTTGATTCCTTCTCCTTCACATTATATCATCAAGATGTTGTAAGTATGAAGTGATACAGAATGAAACTCAAAATCCATCGTCATGAGCTATTGGTAGCATTCGCAAAGGCAAGGCTTTTTCGATGCTTTAAGACTCACTTGGATAGCAATGGTGGTACCAAAAGAAGAAAAGTAGAGAAGAAGAACAAGAACAAGAACAAAGTACATACAAAAGGAAAACTATAAATTCGATTTTATAACAATAAGAGAAAAAGAAAATCTTACACTGTTGTCACTCTCAGCACAAGCTTCATTCTCATTCTCCTATGAAACTCTAATCTTCTCTGATTTACAAAAATTAAAAATGAAAATTACATGAAAAGAAAAATAAAAACCTATACTATAAAAAATGGAAAAGTGGACTAAATTCTATCTCTGCTTGGTCGCTCCCTGTATGCTCTAAAAATCTCAGTATTTATAGGCAAAAACCCACGTAGGAGAGCGTATGAAGATAGAGGGAGCAAACGCTCCCCGTAACTCCCTAACAAAGCCGCGAAAACGCGACAATTACCGCATTTCCGCAGCATTCCTGTGGCCAGGTGGCCACCGCCGAGTGGTGGGGGTCCCTGGTTTCGAGAGATTATTTTATCTTCAGCTGGATTTGCAGTTTAAGTCTGAGATTTTGACGAAATGGCCTTTAATCTTTGGCTTCAACGATTGATTTGTAGGGATTTTTCTAACTAATTTTCAACCGATCTGAACCGACCTGATCTGCCCTGATTTACTGACTTCAAATTAATTCTGATTTAAATTAGAATTTGATGGGCTTTTGGGCTCATTTCTCTTCCCTCTCCTTTAGTAATGAGCCTGCAAATAAATTAAACAATAATTATGAAAAGACAGAGTTTATTCTATAATAAGTATGAGAATATGATAATGAATGTGCAATATTAGCGACCGATCACACCCCCATACCTATCTTTTGCTCGTCCTCGAGCAAAACAACTAAACAAAAAATTATTAGACCACTTTCGCAGGTCACGCGATTGCATTGAGCATGTGCAACAAGCCGTTAAAAACCTCTAGGTTACCCTTAGAGGACGAGTTTTATCTCGTGAGGATTTTCAGTGGATTACACCCACAAAATCCGTAAAGAAAGAGAAAAAATGTTAGTATTTTGAAAACACATTTTGAAAGAAAAATATTTGAAATATTATTGTAAGATTTAAGTAATCTATAAGTTATAGGAAAACAGAATTTTTTTATTCCTAAACTTAGTCTCTATTTAAAAATTTGTTATCAATCAAAGTAAGGGGTCAAATTGTACATCTCATCTAGTCTATAATTTATCCTAAGTCTTATGCACCTTGTGACCGTGAAAATTTTGACTAAGGGTCCTTTAACTCTAACTCTTATGCCTTATTTATACATATATATATATATTTTGGTGGTATTATTCCTTAGTTCTATTAGGCTTTCTAATCTGCCCATGTAACAAACCTTTAATCGATGACTCCCAAAGCAAACGGTCTCAGGGCACCGAGTGAGAAAACACCCCAAGGACTTAAAGACTCGAGCAAATAAGGCCACAAAACTAAGAATTTTCTTATATGAACTACTTTTAAATACTTATACTTTATTAGGCACAAATACCCAGCTTAATCAGAGGATTTATATATATATATATTTTCTCAAACTTATCTAATTATCTTTCGCATAAATACAAGGCTTACTTAGACCAAAGCACCTAGCTAATCAATAATTAGATTTGTTCATCTTTCATAGATTTCTTTTTTTTCTTTTTTTTTCTTTTTTTTTCATAAGGCATAAGAATCTTTGTTTTTGAACCCTAAGTGTGTAAGTGTATAAGGCGTGCATATTTCATTAAGGTAAAGATCAAGACTAAATTACTTTGACAAATTATCTTTCTATCCCTAAAAATCAAATAAATAGTCTTATTTTGATCAAGTATAGAAATCCTAATTTTGATTTTCTTATTCCTTAAAATTGACTTAATTTTTTACAAAATTATGTCAAAATATTGTTTCTATTTTCAAAAAGTTATTTAAAAGTAAAGAAAATGTTAAAAAGAATTTATTTTTTTAATAAAAAGAAAAACCTAAGTTATGTTGGAACCCTCCCCCACACCTATCTCATGCATTATCCTCAATGTATGAATTAATGCATGGATGCATGAAAAAGAAGAAAGGAAAGGAAAATACTACCTTAACGCGGTGATTCCGGTGGTGGTCTGATTGGTCCACGAAATGCGGCCTAATCGACTTTTCGTGGAGTTCGGAGGAACCCACCAGAAATCTCTCTCATATAACCCCCTAAAATGATGTATATATGAACGGTTTTTATTAAAAAATTAACCCTATATAATCTCTAAATTTCATAATTAATTTCGGAGTCAATTTTGTCAACCGCCTTATCCCAAAATGGAGTGTGAAAAGATGGAATGATTGACTTGGACTTAGGATGTATGGGAGCTAATACTGACTCAGGAAAGTGACTTAAGTCAAGTAAAGGTTCAGGAGTCGAGATTGGTTCAGGAAGTGGGTCCAAATCAAGAAGTTGAAACTCAAGTCCACATTCATTTTCCCACAATGGAATGTGACTTAATATTGGTGATTCAAGTTCAAGAATGACAGGTGTGGGAATCAAAACTGACTCTAAAATATTACTCAAGTCGGGTAACAAAAAGGAGTCAATATTGATTCGAGAATTTGAACTGGATCACAAAATTGAGAATCTAGGTCACATTTCTCATTGAGTTCAATTTCATAAAAATGAGAACTTGCCAATTTATCAATGGGACTTTCAAAATTATAAAATTGGTCAAGTTTAATATGATGATCATCAAAGATGGGCGATTCAATTTCATTATGAATTGGCACAGGATCCAATGTTGACTCGGAAAAAAGATTGAAATCAAGTGAAGAAACCGGAGTCATAATTGAATCAGGAAGTAGAAGTGAATTACTAAGTTGAGGTTCATGATCATATTCATACTCAAGTTCAATTTCAGGAAAAGAATAACTTGCCAAACTATCAATGTCACTTTCAAAATTTAGAGTTTGGGCAAGTTCACATGATTGTGCTGCAATAGAACCTTATTTTTCAAAACAACATGACTCTTCGGCTCTAACAGAATGGTTAGCGACATCAGAACTGGCCAAACGGTGAGAACGTAGAGTTTGGACCATCATATCTATGTCATAATTATGAGCGTTTTGAGCCTGAGTCATGACTTCAAGCATCTTTTCATAGTTGATTGGTTCATTGTTTTGTTGCGATTGGTCTTGAAAAGATGAAGTGTTATTTTGAAATTGGTGGTGAAATTGTGAGTCCATCAGATTTTATGATTGTTGTTTGGACTCATGCATACTCATTTTCAAAATGGATGGTTTTCTATTTTGGACTGGTGGAACTAAGTATGAATCTTGAAAATATTGTGGACAAGGTGGATAAGGAGGACAAGTTGGTTAAAAATTGGACTTGAGGGAGGTGAATCACCATTGACTCTGTGAAGAGTTAAAATTATTCTAGAAACTATGGTTATAAGATTGGGAGCATGAGTTATATTGATTTGGATAAGACTAATCCGGCACACTAGGTTGGTTAAAGTTATGATATGCCAGATTGGTAATATCCGAAAAAAAGGTGTAATATGGATTACCATTAAAATTGGAAAAATTATTGTTATAAGCCATATCACACAATAAAACACAAAACAAATAAGCAAACAAAGGGAAAAAAATTCTAAACTAAGTTAGGGTAGAACTTTGACCTAGACGACTCCTAACTTGTTGGACTGTCTACGGGAGGTATAATGTAGACTTTGACCACAAGCTAATCAGTCAGGTCAGGGCAAGATTGGTGGGAGGTATCCGCGCAAAAGCGACGGGCCTAATTAAGCCAAACCACCAGCCTTCGGGGTTTCGCCCCTCATTCCCTTTCCTTAGACACCGATTTGGAGGAGTCAAATTCTAACACCTTCCCCCTTATGATAATCTCCTAATTGAGTCCGAGATGTCCCTAGGGCCAACGTCTACTCAGTTTTAGTTAGGCTTGGGTTAGTGAGTTAGGAGATTATTTGTAGGCTAAGAGAGAGTAATAATTTTCCCACCTTATCTTGTTTATGGGACAAGCCCTTAAGATTGATTGTGCAAAGTGTGCAGGATAAAGAAAAGTAACATTCAACAAGCAAATAATCACTCAAGAATGTTTCCTAAACTACATGCCATGCAAAAGTACCATTTACTCCAGCACTCTTCAACAGTAATGTAAAATGTAAACGAAATAGACACGTGCCTAAATGTAAAGTCTAAACCGTTTTTAGCATTTAACAAACATCATTTTACTGTTGAGGTTAGAAAGGAAGTACAGTGAGACAAACAAGAAAATTAATAGTTACAGATATTAAACTTTGCAATTCAGCTAACCTGTAGAAAATATAGGTTAGTAGTTCACTCAGATTGCCACAGGAATGTAGCAAATCTGAGGGCTTCTTGGCTCTGCTTTCTTGAGCAGAGTCCAAGGCCACTTATATTTCCACTGCAGCAAAGATTCCTTATTGTCAAATCTGTACACCAAGAATAAAAAGGAAAGTTAATCAAAAATGTAAATCTAAAAAGAAAATAACTTACCGTCCCTCCCGGTAACGGCGCCAAAATTTGATTGAGCTCGAACCTGCACACAGAAATACAGAATTTCAGAACTAAGAATGAAAAGTGCAAGTTACTCGATTCTACTACAATAGCAAGTGGCTATGCGGGTCGTGATCCACCAGGAGGACTAGCAATAGCAGCTTTTTAGTAAGTTCTCTTTTAGGCTACAAAGTATGGTTAAAGTTCTTCTTTAGTTCTTTAAAAGAAAAAGGAAAAATTGAGTTAAAGTTAAATTAGGAAGAAGATGGTAGATTAAGAAGGTAGAGAAACTAGAAAGGATATGTACAAAGAAATGGAAAAAGGAGTGATAAAAGAAGTATAGATTGTGATGTTCTAAACTGAAGAATTAAAAGAAAAGAATCTAAAAGTTACTTTCCTCCTTTGGCCAAATGCTTACCTTGAATCTTTTGCAATGATGTTAGCTTGAAGTGAGGCTTTCAACGTATAGCCCATAAGAGTTGATTCCGTCTCTTCCATATTATATCATCAAGACGTTGCAAGTATGAAGTGATACAGAATGAAACTCAAAATCCATCGTCATGAGCTATCGGTGGCACTCGCAAAGGCAAGGCTTTTTCGATGCTTTAAGACTCACTTGATAGCAATTGGTACCAAAAGAAGAAAAGTAGAGAAGAAGAAGAACAACAAAAGCAAAGTACATACAAAAGGAAAAATATAGATTCGATTTTATAACAATAAGAGAAAAGAAGAAAATCTTACACTGGTGTCACTCTAGCACAAGCTTCATTCTCATTCTCCTATGAAACTCTGATCTCCTCTGATTTACATAAATTAAAACTGAAAATTACATGAAAAGAAAAATAAAAACCTATAGTATAAAAAATGGAAAAGTGGACTAAATTCTATCTCTGCTTGGTCGCTCCCTGTATGCCCTAAAAATCTCCGTATTTATAGGTAAAAACCCACGTAGAAGAGCGTATGAAGATAGGGGAGCAAACGCTCCCCTAACTCCCTAACAAAGCCGCAAAAACGTGTCAATTGTCGCATTTCCGTGGTATTCCTGTGGCCAGGTGGCCACAGCCGAGTGGTGGGGGTCCCTCATTTCAAGAGATTATTTTATCTTCAGCTGGATTTGCAGTTTAAGTTCGAGATTTTGACGAAATGGCCTTTATCTTTGGCTTCAACCGATTGATTTGTAGGAATTTGTTGTAACTGGTTTTCAACCGATCTGAACCGACCTGATCTGCCCTGATTTACTGACTTCGAATTAATTCTGATTTAAATCTGAATTTGATGGGCTTTTGGGCTCATTTCTCGGCTCATTTCTCTTCCCTCTCCTTTAGTAATGGGCCTGCAAATAAATTAAACAATAATTAGGAAAAAATAGAGTTTATTCTATAATAAGTATGAGAATATGATAATGAATATGCAATATTAGCGACCGATCAGTGCTTCTACTATGTTTCATATTTCATAGTTGAGGATTGCAAGTAGATCTTCATTTTACACTTACAGTAGTTGTAGTTTGATCCATCAAATAATGGTGGATGTTGTGTGGAATGTCCTTCCTTGAATTGTGATGAAGGAAACTCTGTTGCCATCCTTGAACGCTGCAAGAAAGGCTCTGATACCAAATGTAGGATCAATAAACAAAGTAACACAAACACTAAAACAGAGATGGATAATGTTTATAAATTTTTAATTAAAATAATTTCAAGAAAGAAAATGCACAGAATAAATCTCAGAAAAATGCAAACGCAAACACGAGAGCTTTTACCCTGATTCGGTCCTCGTGACCTACGTCCAGTCTCCAAGCAACCCGCTTGAGATTTTTCTTTTACTAATTTTGATACACCCCAAAATCAAGTCTTTGTACACCACTTGACAAAACACCCATTGTCAAATCTGTACAACTCTTCTCTACACTAAGAAGATACTTTCTCTGTACAACTCTTCTTTACCCAAAGAAGATACTCACTTTGATTGATTACAATGAATCCTATAAGTCTTGAAACTTATATGTGATTATGAACAAGGTATCTTATAGGAGAACTCTCAGAATTCTTTACGAAAGAATTGAAATTGTGTGAAGAATAGAAAGTAGAAACTAATTTTCTGAAAAACAGAATTTTTTGAACAGACTTTTGGACAGAAAACTTATAATTTGAATTAGTGATTTCATCCAAGGATAACATCCTTATTTATAAGTGAAATCAATGATCAGTTAGGGATGTTATCAACTCAAATTTGAAAATCAAGACGTTAGAGAAATATCAGAAAATCAAAACTGAATAACAGTCAGAAATTGTAGTTAGTCGACTAGGATATGAGATTAGTCGAGTGCTTTAAGAAGTTTTGCCTGGGTTAGTCGACTAGCCTAAAGATCAAGTCGACTATAGAAGGCTGACACAGAATGATAAGTCTCTGGAAAACTAAAATTAGTCGACTAGATATAAGGGTTAGTCGACTAATATTAATTACAGTCAAAAAAACAGAGAACTGATATTTTTTCTGTAAAGATACTTAGTCGATTATAGACTATTATAAGTCGACTAAACGATATGTTAGTCGGCTATAAAAAGGGGTTAGTCGACTATAAGACTATTAATCAAGGCTTTTAACAAATTTCTAAAAGTACAAAAAAATAGTCAATATCTTTGAATAAACTTGAGCAATCAGAACTCAATACTAGCTCTATAGATTATGCTCCAATGTACCTGCATCCTATTTGTTATCATCAAAATTTATTATCATCAAACTGTAAGTTCCAACAAAAAAAAGATCGCATGATAATAAAGAGAAATCAAGTAAATAACAATAAAAGAGAAATTGAAGAGAAGAATAAAAGAACCTTCTTATTGATGTTGTCACCTTCAATTTACAAAAGCTCTCTCCTTTAAAAATCATTCCTGAACTAACCATAAAAAATTACAAAAAAAAATTCGAAAAAGAGACTAAAGAAAATCCTAAGTATTGATCTTTAGAATTGACTCTGAGATATCTCTCTGCTACTGCTTCTAGAGTAGTATTTATAGGAGAAGTAGATGATAGACTCATAGTCGAAGATGTACACCCAACCACCAAAGAGAAGGCCAAAGAAATATCGCGTTTTCGCAGCTTTTTAGGTATTTTCGATGCAATCTCATGGTGGATTGGGTTGCATTTTTGGCTCTTACTTCATCTCATCCATCCATCAGAAGATTTATCCTCAGAATCTTCATTTGAACTCTGAATTTTAAAAGAATATCCTTTCTAGATAACTTGGAAACCAAGTTATCTCTAAATTCGAGTTTAAATTTCAATTCTCCCATTTTATCTTTGACTTAGAGTTTAAGCAATCTAAATTTAAGTTAATTTTCTCCTTTATCTCCAATTGGGATTATCTCTGAATTGTGAAGATGATGATCTATTCTTTTCTTCATCTTGATTTCAAATTAATTTAAATTAAAATATGAATTTAGATAGGATAATTAGAAGTTTCTTTTATCTTTATCTTCCTATTTAAATAACTATACACTATAAAAAAAGAGGGTTAAAAAGTAAAGTTTAATTGAGAATAATTAAAGATTAAAGGTGCAAATGTAAGGATAATAATGCAAATATAAACTATAATCATAGCCCCACCTATGTTTTGATCGTCCTCAAGGAAAACTAAAAAAGAAAAACTAATCTAACTATCCACTTTCGTAGGTATCACGATTGCACTTAACACGTGCAAAAAGCCGTTAAACCTCTAGGTTACCCCTAGAGGACGAGTTTTATCTCATGAGGGCTTCAGTGAATTTCACCCACAAAATCTAGTGAAAGAAATAATAGATAAAAAAGACAAAGATAAAAAAATATAACCAAAAAATAAGGATAACTGAAAAATAAAGAAAAGAAAAAGGAAAGAGAATTTTTTCCTATTTCACAACAAGTAGTCACTGGTAATTAAATTTATAAGGTTACAACAAGTTTAAGCATAATCAAGTATAATCATAAAATCAAGAAATCTAATCATCTTTCCTTAGAGATTTAAATTTAATATTTTCACACCAATCCTTCTTAAGCTTTCTAATTCTATGCATCTTTATGTAAGTGAAAATAGTCTTAACTTGAAAATATTTGATTCAAACTTCACCTTTTTAAATATATGTACAATTTTTTTCTTTTTAGAAGTTCAAAGTATTACCACTTCGTTGTCCTTTGAGCATTTCTTTTTTTAAAATATATATAACTCATCTAATTTTTTTTTTTATAAATACCAAGGCTTCTTAAGGTCCTAATACCTAACTAATTGTTTATTAGATGTGCTATATATATATATATATATATATATATATATATATATATATATATATATATATATATATATATATATATATATATATATATATATTTAAACTTACCGAATTAAATTTTGCTTAAATACTAAGGCTTGTTAAGGCCAAAGCACCTAGCTAATCAATAATTAGATTTGTTTATTTTTCATATATATATATATATATATATATATATATATATATATATATATATATATATATATATATTTTAAACTTACCGAATTAACTTTTGCTTAAATACTAAGGCTTGCTAAGGCCAAAGCACCTAGCTAATCAATAATTAGATTTATTTATTTTTCATATATATATATTTATACTATATATTCAAAACAGGCAAAGCTATCATCATCCTAAGCATAAAACTTATGTGTATGTGTATATAAGATGCATAATCATGTTAACAGATTCTAGATGGTGTTAATTTTTCAAAAAAAAAATTTTATCTCTAAGTCAAAATTATTGATTCTTTCAAATTGATTCTACCATTAAAATTTCAAATTTTGTTAGATTCTTAATTCATTAAAAAGTAGTTATACCTTTTTTGCAATATATATATATATATATATATATATATATATATATATATATATATATATATATATATTACTTTGATAAAACTATGCTAATAACTAAACTACGTTAGCTGTGTTAGTGAAACCGTTCCCCACACCTATCTCATGCATTGTCCTTAATGTATGAACGAATGCATATATGCATGAAATGAAGAAAGGGAAGAAAAAATATTTCCTCCCGGCGGTGGTCGGATTGGGCCAAGGGTTCCTGCCCAATCTAAATAATGTAAAGTTTCAAGAAACTCACCTTTGATGACCTCTTTCCTATATACATTTTTACAACCCCTAGACTGAATAGGATCATGTATGATCCTGTAATAAAAATCATCCCGGTTATATGATCAATCTCAAAATTTCATCTGAGAATCATAATTGTTTACACTTTTGTCCAACAAAGGAATGTGTGTTGGTGAAATGGTTGATTTGAACTCAAGAATAAAAGGAACAGGAATGAATACTAACTTGAGAATATAACTTAAATCAAATTTAGGTTCAAGAGATGGTTTTGGTTCAATAGTTAGTTCCAAATCAAAAAATTGAAGTTCACATTCATGATCCAACAACGGAATGTGAATATCCAAAGTAGGTGGTTCAATTTCAAGATCTATGGGTATAGGAATCAATTTCGGCTCGGGAATTAGATCCAAATTGGGTAAGGATACTGGAGTCAACGTAGATTCAAAAATTAATACTGAATCACAAAATTGGGGATCGGGCTCGCATTCACAATCAAGTTCAATTTTCTTGAAGTGAAAACTTGCCAATTTATTCAAGGTTTTGGATTGGTTAAGTTCAAATTAGTGTGTCGAAATTGAATCTTGGTCAGAGTCTTCATGACACCATGATTCGTGGGTCTCATCAGTATGGCTAGAAGTGTCGGGTATGGTCAAACATTGATAAGGAAGAGTTTTCTCATTCCTATAATTGTTCTCTCATTTGCTTATTGTTGCTTCTAGCCTATCGATAGCCTGGATATAGGCTTCCATACACTTGTCTAAGTCAATAGGTTCTTCTTATTGTGGTGTGACTTGACAAATTGAGTATGGATCTTAAAGTTTAAAATTTTGATGAGATCGTGAGTCTTCTAGCTTTTTAAGTCGTCGCTCGATCATTTTTAAAATCTTATCGAAGTCAGAATGTTCTTCTATAGAACAATTTTGACAAGGAGTATACGAAGCTGAATGTTAGTAAGGCGGTTGACCATATGACTCAGGAGAGTTGTATCCCCATTGACTCGATGAAGATTAGAGATGATTATTCTGACTTTGTTCATAATATTGGGATTGAGGCATGTGTTGAGTCGGATAAAACTAATCCGACACACTTGGTTGGTTAAAATTATGCCATGCTGGGTTGGTGAAATTCGAGTCAAAAGAGGTCGGGGTGAAATATGGATTTACATTTGCATGGGAAAAATTATAATTATAAACCATATCACACAAAAAGCAAATCAAAACAAATCTAGCCTGTGTTAGTGTAGACCTTAGACCTAGACAACTCCTAACTACTTAGAATGTCCATGGGAGATATATTGCAGCAATCTAACCACAAGTTAATTGGCCAGATAGGTGGCAAGATTAGTGGGAGGTAATTGTACTAGAGCAACGGACCTAATTATGTCAAACCGCTGTTCGTCGAGGTTTCGCCTCTTAATCTCCTATATATTCACTGATTGGACAATAGATAAACTCTAACAACTTCATCTTTAGGTCAATCTCCTATTAAGTCTGAGATTTTCCTAGGCCCAACGTCTACTCAGATTTTAATTAGGACTGGGATAGTGAGTGAGGAGATGGTTTGTGGGTTACAGAAAGGTTATAATTGTTGGCCCAATGGCACACTCTCCGGCTTTGTTTTGATGATTACAAACCACATGAAGTTGTTCAGTACTAATCAAGTTTAAGTATTTTTAAATATTTTCGGCTCAAAAAATATTTTGGTGTGTTCTTCCTTAAAAGGAAGGTATTCTTATCGCAAGATCACTCAAGAAAAGAATTCAAATTTGGACGATCAAAATTTGCATTTGGAGAAGCCCTCTTGAAGATTGCTTGAAGACATATAGATCGTATGTAAGAAAATAGAATGTAGAATTGATACTCAAGAAGTCACACACAAAATACAAGTTTTCAAAATACAAATTATTACATCTAATTTTTTCGTTTTGGTATTTTACAAGATTTGATGTTTGTTACATGTCCCATATTTTTTCTAAATTTATATATCATGTTTCTATCATGTATCCTATAGCCTATGTATTGCCAGATCATTTTTCAAACAATTATAAAATATTTGAAAATGGGTTTAATTTCAAAAAATTACCTGAATTTTGTTTTAGGTTTGTCGGTCGACCGGCCGGTTGACCGAACCTCAGGGCCGTATGTGGCCTTCAGCCTGTACATACCGTGCATGTTTGTCGGGGGATCGATCGGTCGACCGACAAACTTAGCGGTCGACCGACTGGCACCAGTTTGGTCTCGGTTGGAGATTGATCGATCGGGCTGTTGACCGACATCAACAGTTAGTTCAAACATGTGAACTACTGGTCGGTCGGCCGATCGACCGAAGTTCTGACAGTGCTATAGGAACAACTTGTTTTTAAATTCTGGGATTTTTAACTTATTCTTCAACGAATATTTTTTTTCTTTTTGGACCTAATCCCTTTCCTAATGACCTGATAAACTATTCTAACAGTGTTTATCACTGGCCTATATATATAGTTCACTTGGAGAGGATTAAACATAAGAAAATCTTTTGATTTTGAAAAATATTTTGAAAAATCAAGTTTATTCAAAAGAGAAAGTTTTCTAGTTTTCTTATTTCAAGTGCTCTCATTTACAAACCAATTTCTGTAAGTTTTTAGCTCTTAAATTCATACATTTCAACTGAATTTTCTCTCTCACAAACTTCTTGAGCTTCACTTCTCATCATATACTATAGGAAGTTGTAAATGAAAGTATTTATGATCTTTGTGGTCACCAAGAGCTTGAAAATATTATTGGCTTTGTGCTACCTCTTTTGTAAAGGATTGAGAGTTGTAGTTGTGTACTCTGGTCTTGGGTAGACCATTGTAGTTCCTTTATAGAAGCTTTTTTGTGAAAAGATCCTTAGTGGATAGTGAAATCCTTCACGCGGTGAACGCGGGGACGTAGAATTTTATGCTTGAACTTCGAAACAAATCTCTTATGTCTATGATTGCTTTTTCTCTTTCTCTACTCTACTTGCTATTGTTTACACTCGTGTTTTATATTTATTTTCACTTGCTATTCATTACTAGCATCATTTTTACTTGTCAGTTTTCACTCTCTCTATCAAGAAGGCAATTGAGCACCTCATCTCATTGTCTAGAGGAGTATAAAGGAGAAGTTTTAGAGCCCTTCATAAGAAATCCGGCTTCACTTCGTGATTTGAGTTGGCATTTGCATCATTCATTTTATAATTGTTGCATTCTCGCATTATTGACCATTGATTAACACTACACCTATTCACCCCCTCTAGGTGTACTTTCAATTGGTATCAAAGCTTTTGGACTAGTTTTTAGTTTAACCACCATAGAGAGATCCTTTATTAATTACTCACTCTATTGCACCATTTGCTTGATTTGACACTAGTCCACATGGCCGAAGGTATTAAGACTCCACCCAAGTTTGAAGGCCTTAACTTTCCCATATAGAAAGCTAAAGATGACTATTTTCTTGCAATATCTAGGAAGCTGGGTTGTAAAGGTGGTGATCAAACCATTTAGTTTACCGATGGTGATGAGGACACTTAGTCTAAAGTTGCCAATAAGGAATTTGATGCAAATGCAAAAGCTTACTATGCATTGCTTCAAGCCTTGATGACGATTTGTCTAAGGTAATTCATTGCAAATTTGCATTCAAGATTTGGTCACACTTGGTTGTCACACACGAGGGGACTTCACAAGTCAAGAGAGCTAAGAATGATCTCTTGCGTTCTAAATATGACAATTTTTTTCATGATTGTAGATGAATCCATTGATGACATGATTATCAAGTTTATTAAAATTATAAATGATCTTACTTCTTTAGTTGATTAGATTGATAATGATCAAAAGATGAAGAATGTAATTCGTGCACTTCCACTATCTTGGAGGTCAAGTCTACAACTTTGAAGGAGCTTAATGACAAAGAGAAGATGGAGTTCATTGGTCTCATTAGGAATCTAAAAATCCATGAGATGAAAAGAAAGGTTAGAGAGGATAAAGCACCCCAAAAGAAGAAGACTTTTGCTTTCAAATTCACACCTACCATCTCCGATGATGAAATGACCAAGATGATAATGAAGATTTATCCCTTCTTATGAAGAATGTTAGAAGAATATACAACAAAGCCAAATTCGACAGCCGAAGAAGCTGGCAAGGGAAGGAGGAAAAGAAAATAATTTCCTACAATTGCCGGAAACCCGAAAATGTCATTACCGATTGCCTGAATACTAAGAGCAAACCTTTTACCTCCAAGAAGCCCTACAAAAAGTAGGCCTTAAAGGCAATATGAGATTCAGAGAGCGACTCCGAAGAAGAGATGGACAAGGCCAATGTGTGTTTCATGAAAAATGAGAACACACTCAAGGTAACATCCGAATCTTATTTTGATGATTATGAATTATCCATGGATGAATTGGGTGAAGCTTTTGAAGAACTTTTCAAAAACTATGATTTTCTTAAAAGAAGTATTTGAAAATGAAAAAGAAAAATGAACTTCTTCAAAATAAATTAGTTGTCATTTCAAAAGAAAAAGAAATTTTCTTTTCCACTCTTGAAAAGACACAAAAAAATTTTAAAGCACATAAATGTCTTGCAAAGCTAAATTTTCTATCATTGATGAAAATGAGATTTTTAGTTTAAAAAGTAAAATCAATACTTTGAGCAATATTTTAAAAAATATGAATTTGATAAAGTTAGATTAGAATCCATGTCTCTAAAGAGGCAAACTCATGGGAAACCACACACTCAACATATTTCACTCTCACAATCATTCTCACACACAAACTAGCTCATCATGCCACTCATGTACATGCTCATCATGCCACTCATGCACATGCTCATCATACCCACACACATCATGTATTTTTATATACCAAGATGTATACATGCACCTATTATGGCCGCCAAGGTTATTTGACAAAGTTTTATTATGATAAATTGAATGCATCGAATAGTCATGTTTGGGTTTGAAAAACTAATATTCTAGGACTTAAAAAAGTTTGGGTACCAAAATCAACTACTACTTTACATAATATAGGTACGCACCAAGATTCAAAGACGTAAAGAGCGGTGGTACCTTGATAGTGGTTGCTCAAGGCACATGACTTGGGATATCAACAACTTTGCAACTCTATCAAGGTATCATGAAGGTGGCACCGTCACCTTTTGAGATGATTCAAAGGATAAAATCATTAGTATAGGCAATATCAATATTAGGTCATCTCATTTAATTGAAGATGTTGTTTTAGTAGATGGACTTAAACATAATCTATTAAGCATTAGTCAATTATGTGACAAAAGTTTAAGGGTTATTTTTTATGACTCTACTTATGATGTTTTAGACAAGAAATCTAATACTTGTGTTCTTTCTGATTTTCGTGAAAACAGTTTTTATATGATTGACATGTTAAATTTAATATGTAATTCTACTTGTTTAAATTCTTTTAATGAAGATTTTTGGTTACAACATAGGAGACTAGGTCATATTTCATTTGACCATCTATCCCAATTAATTCTAAGGAATCAGTAAAAGGTTTTCCTAATTTGAAACTTGAAATGGACCGCATTTGTGATGCGTGCCAACTTGAGAAACAAACCAAGTCCTCTTTCAAATCATTCAAGAATATCATGACATCTAGACCTCTAGAATTAATACATAGAATTTGTTTGGTCCAATTAAAATCAAAAGTCTTAGTGGTAATCGTTTTATTTTTGTTTTAGTTGACGATTCTCAAGATTTACATGAGTTTTCTTTTTATAACATAAAGATGAAGCTTTTTCGTATTTTCATATTTTTAGAAAAAAAGGTTAAAAAAAGATTTTTTGATTTTACGTATAAGGAGTGATAGAGATGGTGAGTTCATCAACCATTTTTTATCACTTATTATGAAGAAAATAAATTAAACATGAACTATCTTGTCCTAGAGCTTCACAACAAAATAGAAGGAAGAATCGTACTCTTTAATAAATGATTAGGACAATGATTAGTGAATACGGACTCCCTCAATATCTATGAGTTGAGACTGTAAACACTTCATGTTACATTGGGAATCAAATTTATTTTTGCAAAAATTCAAATAAAACCTTTGAGATTTACTATTTGAGAAAATCAAATGTTTCCTATTTCAAAGTTTTATGTTTTCTATTTCAAAGTTTTTAGTTACAAATGTTTTGTTTTAAACACCAAAGGTTACTTAGGTAAATTTAACTTTAATCTTTTGATACTATCTTTGTTGGTTATTTTAATACTAGTAAAGCTTATAGGTCTTCAATAAGTCAACTTTGACTATTGAAGAGTCTATGCATGTGATGTTTGAGGAATCTAACTCTCTTGTGAAGAATGTCGTTGAGGTTGATTCTTTAGGTGAAAACTATGAAAAAATTCATGATAGACTTACCGGCTCAAGAAGAGCATGACAAGAAAAAAAATGACACTAATGGGAAAGATCATAACATTGAAGTGAAGCCAACTCAACCACATCTAAAGGATTGGAGATATACTACAAATCATCCCAAGGGCCCCATCATAGGTGATGCATCCAAAGGGGTAACCACTTGCTCCAAACTTCATGATTTATAAGGCTATTTTGCATTCATCACCCATATTGGGCCAAAAACATCCTCGAAACTGAGGGCGACTCATATTGGTTGCTTGTCTTGCAAGAAGAGCTTAATCAATTTGAGCGCAATCAAGTTTGGCATCTTATTCCTAAGCCCCATGATAGACCAACTATTGGTACTAAATGAATTTTTAGGAATAAGTTGGATGAGTTGGGAAATGTTATCAGAAATAAAGCTAAATTAGTGGCCCAAGGCTATACCCAAATTGAAGCAACCAATTTTGAGGAAAATTTTGCACCCGTAGCACGGCTTGAAGCCATACAGATGACACTTGCTTTTACTTCATTCAAAGATTTTAAACTTTTTGAAATGAATGTTAAAAGTTCATTTTTGAATGGTTTCATTAAGGAGGAGGTGTATGTTGAACAACCTCTGGGTTTATTGATCCTACACATTCAGAATTTTTTTTTAAACTTGATAGTACTTTATATGATTTAAAACAAGCTCTAAAAGTTTGGTATAAAAGATTGAGTAACTTTCTCATTTTAAATAGTTTTATTAAAGACAAAGTTGACACTACCTTGTTTACAAAGCATGTAGATAATGATATCTTGATAGTGTAAATATATATTGAAGATATCATTTTTAGATCTATTAATGAAAAGCTTTATAAGAATTTTGAATCATGCATGAAGAAAGAGTTTGAAATGAGCATGATGGGAGAGCTTAACTATTTTCTTGGACTCCAAATCGAGCAAAAGGGCAATGGGATCTTCATAAATCAAGCTAAATATACAAGAGAATTTATCAAAAAATTTAAGCTTAAAGATGCAAAGATTAGAAAGACTCCCATGGCTACCACAACTAAGCTTGACAAGGATGAACAAGGTAAAAACGTAGACATTAAACTCTACCGTAGTATGATTGGTAGTTTGCTTTACTTGATGATAAGTAGGCCGGATATTATGTTTATTGTGTGTTTATATGTGAGATTTCAATATTGTCCTAAAGAGTCTCACTTGTTTGTCGTAAAACGCATTATTAGATACCTTAAGGGCACTATTGAAATGGGTTTGTGGTATTCAAAAATCGGATAATTTTCAATGACGAGTTATTTGGATGTCAACTATACCGGTTGTAGAGTGGATACGAAGAGCACAAGTGAAACTTGTCAATTTCTTAAAATTATCTTGTTTCATGGTTTTCCAAGAAACAAAATTCTGTAGCCCTCTCAATCACCGAGGTGGAGTATGTTATAACTGGAGCTTGTTGTGTGCAACTTCTTTGGATGAAACATACTCTCTTTGATTATGATTTACATTTTGACTATATCAAAATATTTTGTGATAATACTAGTACCACTCATATACCAAGAATGCAAATCAAGACAGTAAGACCAAGCACATAGAGATTAGATATTACTTTCTTAGAAATCATTATGAGAAAGGAGATATTGAGATTGATTATGTTTCTACCGATTTTCAATTAGCGGACATCTTTATTAAATCACTTGATTTTAATAGATTTTTTTCATTTATGGTGAATTAAATGTTTGCATTATCGATTCATGACTCCTGTTTAATTTTTTTGTATTCCATATGATTATTTAATATCTATTTGATATCTTTTAAGTATCTATTTGATATTTTAGTTTCAATTGCTTACTTTCAATTGGTAAATTGGTTTTTGTATCACTTTTTGAAGAGGAAGAAGATTTTATGAGTTATTAAGAATTTATTGAAGGATTTATGAAATTTAAAAATTTATGATTACCTCTAATTCATGTTTGTATGCTTTGTTAGTCTTTATTTTGCATACTTATTATCTTTGTGGTTGGAGGCATTGATGGAGGTTGGTTCGTTTATGCATAAGTATTTCATATTTCATACCCATACCCATAAGCATATGACTTATTTTGACATTGCAATATCATTAGTCATGTATAATGAAACTTAATAAATAAGCATCACTTTAGGGGAGGCTTTTTATGCTTCCTATATTTGCTTCTCCTAAATAACTCATGTGTTTTGTCATCATAAAAAAAGGGAGAGATTGTTGGCCTAAGGGTATACTCTCCGGTTTTGTTTTGATGATTACAAATCAAATAAAGTTATTCGGTACTAATCAAGTTTAAGTGTTTTTAAGTATTTCAGCTTCAAAGAATATTTTGGTGTGTTCTTCCTCAAAAGTAAGGTATTCTTGTCTCAAGATAACTTAAGGAAAGGGTTCAAATTTAGACGATTAACATTTGCATTGGGAGAAGACCTCTTACAGATTACTTGAAGACATATAGATTGTATGTAAGAAAATAGAATGTTTAAGTTTAAAATATAGAATTGATGCTCAAGAAGTCACATACAAAAATACATGTTTTCAAAATATAAATTTTCACATCTAGTTTTTCCATTTTGATATTTTGCAATGTTTGATGCTTGATATATGTCTCATATTTAATTTCAAATTTATATATCATGTTTCTATCATGTATCCCATAGCCTATGTATTGCCAAATTATTTTTCAAACAATTATAAAATATTTGAAATGAGTTTAATTTCAAAAAACTACCTGAATTTATGTTTTAGTCTTGGTCAGTCAACTGGCCGGTCGACCGGACCTCGGGGCAATATGTGGCTTTCAGCCTACGCATGCCGTGCATGTTTGTCGGGCCATCGACTGGTCGACCGACAAACCTAGTGGTCGACTGGCAGTCGACCGACTAGTACCAGTTTGGTCTCGGTTTGAGATTGGTCGACCGGGCGATCGACCGATGTCAACAGTTAGTTCAAATATTTGAACCACTGAACGACCTGCCGGTCGACCAAAGTTCTGACTGTACTACAATAACGACTAGTTTTTAAATTCTAGCATTTTTAATTTATTCACCAACGGATATTTTTCTCCTTTTTTGACCAAATCTCTTTCCTAATGACCTGATAAACTATTCTAACTGTGCTAATTACTTGCCTATATATATAGTTCACTTGGAGAGGATTAAACATAAGAAAATGTTTTAATTTTGGGAAATATTTTGAAAAATCAAGTTTACTCAAAAGAGAAAGTTTTCTAGTTTTCTACTTCAAGTGCTCTCATTTTCAAACTAATTTCAGCAACTTTTTAGCTCTTAAATTCATTCATTTCAACTGAATTTTCTCACTCACAAACTTTTTGAGCTTCACTTCTCAACATATACTATAGGAAGTTGTAAAAGAGAGTGTTTGTGATCTTTATGGTCACCAAGAGCTTATAAATCTCATTGATTTTGTGTTACCTCTTTTGTAGAGCATTGAGAGTTGGAGTTGTATACTCCAATCTTGTGTAGACCATTGTACTTCCTTTGTAGAGGCTCCTTTGTCGAAAGATCTTTAGTGGATAGTGAAATCCTTCATGCGGTGATGGTGGGGACGTAGAATTTTATGGTTGAAGCTCGAAACAAATATCTTATATTTGCGATTGCTTTCTCTCTTACTCTTTTCTACTTACTATTGCTTACACTCATGCTTTACATTCATTTTCACTTGCTATTCATTGCTAGCATCATTTTTATTTGTCAGTTTTCACTCTCTCAATCAAGAAGGCAATCGAGCACCTCAACTCATTATCTAGAGGAATATAGAGGAGATGTTCTAGAACCCTTCTTAGGAAATCTGGCTTCACTTCTTGATTTGAGTTGACCGTTTGCATCATTCATTTTATAATTGTTGCATTTTCGTATTATTGACCATTAGATTAGCACTATATCTATTCACCCCCTCTTGGTGTACTTTCAATGACTTTCCCATTTTATGTTGCTTATGAGTTTTACCCTTAAGTCATTTTCGTTCAAATGTACAAGTATATAGACAAATAACAGTCAAAGCAGCTATAAATTACCCATAAGTGATGCAATACATACGTACCTTATTTCCAGCACTCTTCAACAGTAATGAAAAAAATGAATTAAACGAATGTCAGCAATGTAAAATCTAACCGTTTTTAAGCGATTACAAGCATAAGTTACTGTTGGATTAAAAATCAGTGTGTAGAGCAGGTTAATATGGGAAAATAATAACTGCAAAAGCTATAAAAGTGCAATTCAATCACCCTGCAAAGAAGCAGGGTCACCAACTCCACTTTATAGCTGCGAAAACGCAGCTTTTGCCGCGTTTGTGCAGCTTGGTTGTGGAGTCAGGTGCTCTGCCTTTTTGGGCAGAGTTACAAAGCCTCTGTTGATATTCTGCAATTGCCAATTTCCTGTGATCTGCCCCTGCACAAAAAAAATAAAGAAGAAAAATTAACCAATTAGTAAATAAAAGAAATATAGTTTCCTCCCCAGTAATAGCGTCAAAATTTGATTGATAAAAAGACAGAGTTCAAGAAAGTGTTTAACTGATTTGTGATGGACTCTGAATTCTTACAATTTAACCGTAGTAGTAATGGATATACGGTTCGATCCTCATGGAGAGATGCGATGGAGGCATTTCGGTATCATTTTTGATACAAAATTGGTTAAGTGGTTCTTCTTTGTTTTAAAAAAAAATGAATCTATGTTAAGTGTTAGAGGTAGAAATAAAAAGATGAAGATAGAATTTGATTAGAAAATAGAGTTTTGAAAAGAATTAAAGAACAAGACTTATTAATCATCTACTACTACTACTAACTTACTAGTTTATGAAGATTAAACTTCATGTTGAATCATAGAAGTTGTTCCTATAAAATTTGTTTTAAGTAAAATATATAAGATGAAAAGCCAACCCTAATTGAAACACACTAGTCAAAGTTCAACATTAAATTATCAAAGCTTTCTAAATAGCATAAGAAAATTATATAAATCTAGCATTAAGCAATCAAAATCATCTAAGCATAAAATAAGCAAATCTATTAACTAATATTAACAATAAATAGTTTAACTTGTTCCTCATCATAAGTCTTCAAGAAGATTAACTAACTCTAGGGTTTAAACATGCATAAGATTCAATCAATTTAGCCAACATAGAATTAGAAATCGTGGTGGAGAGATTAGTAAACCATGCAATAAATTAGCTACACATGATAAAAATTAAAGAAATCATGTTAAAAAGAAGATTGCATAATAATAAAGAGAAAGCAAGTAAATAACAATAAAAGAGAAATTGAAGAGAAGAATAGAAGAACCTTCTTATTGACACTGTCGCCTTCAATTTACAAAGCTCTCACCTTTTTACAAATCACTCTTGAATTAAACCCTAGAAAAATACAAAAATTTTTGGAAAAGAGACTAAAGAAAATCCTAAGTATTGATCTCTAAAATTGACTCTGAGATATCTCTCGCCTACTGCCTCTAGGGTATTTATAGGAGAAGTAGATGGTAGACTCTCGGTCTATGATGTACACCTAACCGCCAAAGAGGAGGCCTAATTGAAGAATGAAAGCGATAAGAATTACCGTCTAGCTATGAGCTAACGGGTCGTGTTCACCAAGAGGAATGTGATGAAAGCTTTTCAGTATTTTTTTTTAGAAAACTAAGAATGGTACTGGTTTTTAAGTTAAAAAGAGAATGGAGAAAAGGGAAGTGATTTAAAGAAAAACTTAAAACTTAGAGAAGGCTTTGGAAAAGGTAATCTTTAAAAAATGATGAAAATTGTTTGGTTGTTTTTAATATAGGAAAAGATCTGGGCTCACTAATTTTCTACTCAACTACTTAGTTATCTCAAGAATATTTTGGTGTATCACTTTTATCATAGGCAAAAACTTTTAGTTTCTTTTAATGTCCAAGTAAAACAAATAAGATGATTTTGGTTTAAATCTTAAGGCCTTTCTTCACACATCATTAAAAAGAGATTGTTAAACCATTAAGCGCGAAGAAGCAAGTATGAAATAAAAACATCTTAAAGATATTTATGTTTTGAAAGTCCAAGTTTAAAAGAAAAGCATCTTCATGAGCTTTCAAGAATAAAGTTTAACTCAGGCATTATTATGATTCAAGAGAGTCGCTTTCATAAAAATCAATCGAGAGAAAAGAGGTAGGAGAGATTAATTAGTGAATCCAGAAAATAAGTTTAGCTACTCATGATAATACAAAATAAGGCATGAAAACAAAATAAGACATACCCGTGAATTGGAGAAGAAGAAGAAACGCTTTGAACCTTTATTGATGTCACTTCAATCTTCAAATTACAATCACTCTATTCCTCTCTCACTGATATTTGGACTGAACTACAAATTAGAAAACAGAGATACAACTTTTCTATACTATTTAACAAAGAACCTAAAGCCTAAAAATGAACAAGAAATTTGATCCTAGTCTTCGCTCCCTTTTTCAGTGCAAAATCCTGCCTTTTATAAGCAAAACACCAGAGGGAAAGGAGCCCCTTATCTCCACCAAACGGTCGTGGATCCACAGCTTTGGCTGCGAATCCGCGGCCAGGATGTTGCCAAATGGCCACATCCTGGTGGAGATCTTGATGGCGTGGGATTTTGCTCCCTATGTCCGGCTGGATTTGTTGTTTGTCTCTGATTCTGATCTGATCTTCGGTGATTCTCAAGCTAACCGATTTGGATTCTTATAAAACCAAATTAATCGGTTTTCAACCTCCATGATCTGCCCTGATTTTCTGATTTCGAATTAATTCTGAATTAAATCAGAATTTGATGGGCTTTTGGGCTCGTTTCTCTTCCCTTTCCTTTAGTAATGGGCATGCACTTTATAAAGAAAAATAAGACTTATTAATACGATTTATAGATAATAAACATGGTAATGTGATAATATATATGCAATGTAAGTGACCGATCACACCCCTAAACTTATCTTTTGCTCGCCCTCGAGCAAAACATCAAAACTAATCCTAATTAATTATTAGACTACTTTCGCAGGTCACTCGATTGCACTGAGTATGTGCAATAAGCCGTTAAACCTCTAGGTTACCCCTAGAGGACGAGTTTTGTCTCGTGAGGGTTTTTCAGTGGATTGCACCCACAAAATCCATTAAGAAAGAGAGAAATTGTTAGTATTTTTTGAAAAGCATTTTGAAAAGAAAAAATATTTGAAGTATATTTGTAAGAGTTCAAGTATTCTATAAGTTATAGGAATATCAAAATTTTTATTCCTAAACTTATTCTCTATTCAAAAACATGTCATCAGTCAAAATAAGGAGTCAAATTGTACTTCTCATCTAGTCTATTACTTTACCCTGAGTCATATGCACCTTCGTGACCGTGAAGTTTGACTAAGGGTTCTTTAACATTAACGCCTATGCCTTATTTATTTTTGGTAGTATTTATTCATCAATTTCATTAGGCTTTCTAATCTGCCCATGTAACGAGCCTTTAGTCGGTGATACTCAAACCGGACAGTCTTAGGGCAACAGGTGAGAAAACACCCCTAAGGACTTAAACACTCGAGCAGATAAGGCTACAAAATCAAGAATTTTTATTTATAAAATGTAGTCCTTTTAGGCGTGAATATTTATGCTTCATGAGGCACAAATACCCAGCTTAATCAGAGGATTTATATATATATTTTCAAACTTATCTAATTATCTTTTGCATAAATACCAAGGCTTCCTTAGGCCAAAACACCTAGCTAATCAATAATTAGATTTGTTTATTTTTCATAGATATACATATATATTTTTTTCCTTTTTTTTATAAGGCATAAGAATCTTTATTTTTGAACCCTAAGTGTGTTAGTGTATAAAGTGTGCATATTTCTTCAAGGTAAAGATCAAGACTAAATTACTTTCATCAATTTTTTTTCTAACCCTGAAAATCAAACAAGTTATCTTATTTTGACCAAGTATAAGAAATCCTAATTATAATTTTCCTATTCCTTAAAATTGATTTAATTTCTTACAAAAAATATATCAAAATATTATTCTTTTCTAAAAAGTTTTTTTAATATATATATATATATATATATATATATATATATATATATATATATATATATATATATATATATATATAAGTTATATTAGTCATGTTAGAGTCCTCCCCCACACTTATCCCATGCATTGTCCCCGTTGTATGAAAGAAATGTATAGATGCATGAAATAAAATGTAAAAGAGGTGCATAAAAAAATTATACAAAAAATATGTAAAACATCATATTTCTCCCATACCTAGATCTTTTTAGGTCTCATCCCTCTAACTCTCTTCCCATCATTCCAATGGGTTCTCTTTATAGGGTATAGTGGGGAGGCCAATCTTTTTGTCACTTTAGCTCTCTTCCTCTCTCGTCTCACCTTCTTTAAGTTTTTCTTCCTCATATTTCTACATCCATTATTTAAAAATTGATCACCATCATACCTCTCAGTTGGAACTTCCTCACTATGAATGCCTAGGAATTCTAACTCAGTTCTATATATCTCTTCGAAACTTAGATCAACACTTTCCTTGGAGGTGTGTAATTAACTAAAATATTCCTAGTCGGTTCATCTAAATACATGAGTTCTTCTTCAAAGAGGTTTTCAAAGCTTAGGGCAATCGGAGGTTCTTGAATTATATTCTCATGCGATATATCATTGATTGGCTCATCGAAATTGAAGATATTCAAATCAAATTTCCTTTTTCTAAAGGGGACTCTAAAATTAGGATCTCCGACATAAGCCTTCTCATTAATATAATCACATTTATTGTTAAATAATTTATCAAGAAACAGAGACTCATTCTCTATACCTTCACTCTCTTCATCACAATTGTTTTTAACAAAATTTACCTCAAACGTTTGGTCTCTTATCTTATGAGGTTGTTTTTCTAGGTTGAAGATATTGACTTTTCTAGTCATGTCCCCAAAGGTTAACCTCATGGACCCATTCCTACAATTGATAATAGCATTGGCAGTAGTAAGGAATGGGCACCCTAGGATAACAAGAGTTTGAACCCTAGGATTGGATATATGTTGTGTATCAAGAACTATGAAATCAACTGGATAGATAAACTCCCCAACCCGGATAAGGACATCATTAATTTCTCCCTTTGAAACTTTCACAGAACGGTCAACCAGTTAGATTGTGATTCGAGTTGGACTAAGATCGCCCAACCCGAGTTGTTGATAAACTGAGAATGGAAGCAGGTTAATACTTGCTCCCAAGTCAAGAAGTACACGAATAATCTCGGCTTGTCCTATAGTGCAGGCAATGGTGGGACAACTCAGATCCTTATACTTGACAGGGATCGGACCCGACAGTAGCTCACTAATGTTAGTAGCTAAGAAGACTTTCTTGGGTACATTAAATTTTTTCTTCTTGGTGCACATGTCCTTAAGAAATTTTACATAGGATGGGACTTGTTGGATGGCATCAAGAAGTGACACATTTATCTTCACTTGGTTGAAGATCTCAATTATCTTATCCATGTGTGGATTCTGCTTGTTATTCTTCAGCCTATTAGAAAATGATACTATAGGCTTGTACACCTAACTGGTTGACTAATCTGTTTCAGATTCGTCAGATTTTAAAAGATTGGGACTAGATGAGGTGGATGCTTGAGTGTGATTGTGCTGAATGGGATTGGATGGTGTTGACACTTGATTATCAACTTTTTTTCCTGATCTTAATGTATGAACAACATTAAATTGATTTAATGATTGATCCTCATCCAAATGAGCTTGTTGAGAATTCTTAGGATTCATTATTGGCTGACTGGGCTGTTGGCCCAAAGGCCTTCCACTCTAGTTTTGTGTTTAGATCCAATTGTAAAGATTAGAATAGTATGATATGCTCAAGTTCACAACACACACGTTTCATGTTTTGGTTTTCCGTTTTCGGTTTAACCGATCTTGGTTTGCATGAATAGATATTATATCAAAACAAGTTTACATGGTTTAATGTATATTAGATTTGTTCTATATACATGCATGCTTCAACTCTTAGACAAACTTACTTTGATATACCTATTTCATGTGTTTTAGGTTTTGTATTTTAACAAAACTTATTTTTGGAATTAAAGACAAAAACTATGATATATATATGTTTCATGTATATTGGATTTCTATCCATATGCATCATGCTTCAAAATGTTTAAATATCATGTTTTTGTATTTGGAAGAGTTTTGGACAAAACGTATTTTCTATTCAAAATCCAAGTTTTAGAAAATACAGTTTTTAGTTTTTGGTAAAAATGATAAGACACAAAAATAGTTCATATTGATTGATATTTGAGCTAAACTTTTTACTACATGTTTATATATCAATGCAAATTGATAAAACTATTTTTGGTGATTTTTAGGAGTGTTAAAAGATTTTTCAAAATATTTTTAAACTAATTTTCTGATCCAGTTTACTGTTCCAGACTTCAATCAGTCGACTTATTCTCTGAACAAGTCGACTTGACCTGAAGTCGGTCGACCGGGTCAGTCGACCGACGTGCACAAATCTGTGCACGTTTGGCAGACAGGGACGGTCGACCGTCACGGTCAACCGGGCTGAGAGCAGAGCTCTCTGTTTGTTTGGGTCGACCGGGGCGGTCGACCGGTAGCAGCCAACGGGCAAAAATTGACCGTTGGGCGGTCGACCGGACCGGTCGACCGGCAGGGTTATTTTGGCAAAATCTGCTGCCAACGACTAGTTTCCAGATTTGCCTATAAATACCCCATTTGCAAGAGTTTTTCTCTAAGATTTTTTGTGCGAATTTTTCCTTACTCTCTGGTGTTTTCACTGCAGTCAAAAGAAGTTTTTGGACTTGAATTGAACAATCTTTTTGGTGTTTTTGCTAGGGTTTGGAAAATCAAATAAGAGGGTTTTTGGGAAAAGTTTTTGATTGAACTTCACATCTTGATTTCTATTATTTCCCAAGGATTTTTCTTTGTGATTTTGATTTCCATTCCATTGGTTTTCTCCACACTTGAGCTAAAATCTACTATCTATTCTATAGGTTATTTGTGTGGGAGAAAGAGATTGTTTGTGGTTGCTTGTTGAACCACCAAGTTAAAAACCCAATCTTTGTTTGGCTTTGTGCCTTGGGTTGTATCCCTCAAGTTGTGAGGTGATCCTTGTGTTTGCTTTGTGCTAATCCCTCAAGTTGTGAGGTGATTGTTTGTTGGATTGGAGCTTGCCTCAAGGAGGAGGTTGTGGTTGTAAAGAGAGGAGTTGGGTACTCCTTGTGAGAGTTCTTTGTGGACTAGCTAGTGGATTAGAAATCCTTCGTGTGTCGAAGGCGGGGATGTAGAGCTGGGTGCTCGAACCTCGAAACATATCTTGTTGTTTGCGCTTGATCAATTGACTCTCTCTCTATCTCTCTCTTTACTTTGTGCCTTGCAATTATTCATATTGTGCATTCATATTTGCTTGGCTTGGTTGTGTGTGCATCATTTGTTGATCACACGTGAGTGTAATTTGCATTAAGTTATTAAATTCCGCATTTAGTTCATAGATTAGCTTAATCACCTATTCACCCCCCCTCTAGGTGACTTTTGAATTGGTATCAGATCTAGTGCTCCTGATATTTAGGTTTAACCACCTAGGAGTGAGATCTTGGTTTGCTAATCTTCATTTGCACTTATATAGTTGCACTCATGGGTAGCCCTCCTATGTTTGACCATTTTAGACTTGATGTTTGGAAGGCCAATATGATTAGTCATTTAAAAAGCCTAGGACATCTAGTTTATCAAGCCTCTACTCAAGAATCATTTCCTAATAGTAGCAAGCATAAAAAGGCAAATGCATTAGCACTTAGAGCACTTAGAGCATCTCTTAATGAACATCTTTTACCGGGTTTTGATCGTTATGATTCGGCTTTTGCAGTTTAGAGCATATTGACTTCTCTCGAGCTTCCAAGGATTATCAACAAGATGAGGAGATCTAAGAAAGAAAAGTCCGAAGAGCATTGCTTCATGGTCCAAGGGAATAACTCCCTTGAGGTACAATCGGACACTCAATTAGTTGATAGCTCTAATTCCTATTGCTATGGATGTTTAGAAGTTCAATCTTTAATTTGGAACTTGCTCAAAAGCTTGAAAATTTCTTGGATAAACACAACCTTTTGAAAGAGGACAACCTTATTTTAAAAAATGAATTAAAAGATTTGTGTTCTAATTTTGAATTGGTTTTGCAAGAAAAGGAAGAGATCACTAGTGAATGTGACTCACTAAGATCTCAACTAGACCTTGCCCTTAATGAGATTGAAGTTTTGAAAAGCAAAAATGATTGTGATGATGTTGTGAAGCACAATGTGATTTTATCTTCAAAATTGGATTTTACTTTTAAAGATAACCTTGTTTTGAAAATAAAATTGATTCAATTTCAAAAGAGTTGGATTTGATTTTAAAGAAAAATGAATCTTTGAAAATTAAAATTGATTCTCATGTGTGCCATGCTAGTATAGCTTCTTCTTCTACTTGCACACCTATTGCATGCTATACTTTATCTTCCACTATTGAAAAATGATATAAACATTTTGAAGAAAAGTGTAGATTGTTTGGGCTCCACTTTGAGCCAATGCACATTGAATCATTCACGTTTGGAAACCTTGGTTCGCAAGAAACAAGGTCCATCTTTGCATGCACACCCAACACGGCATACACATGCTTCCCACGGACACAACCATGACATGTATGCTCATGTGTACATTTGTACACATTGTGACCGAAAAGGCCATCTTGCTAGATTTTGTTATGATCGCATCTATCATGAAAATTTAGCAACTAATCTTGTTTGGGTTAGAAAGGATACTAACCCCCGTGGACCCAAAAGGAAATGGGTACCAAAGACCACCTCTATACTTTTTGATGTAGGTGGGAGCTCTCGCATCACGTGAGAGTATTGGTGCCTTGAGGTGGATGCGTTCTAAGCTTAAAAGAGAACCATTTGGATGCTTCACTCTCAAGGGGATTTGGTGGGAGGACCACCGTGGTTTGGAGAACTAGAGATGCACCTTCATCGGTTTTGGTATCATTCTCTAACTCCCATCTTTATTTGCATGCTTTTCATGTTCAACTATTCATAGCATGTTTTGGTTCATTGTTCATTATGCTTATGTTATGTTGATTAGATTAGTGTTATACATGTTTAGTTACTTGAGTACCCATGTTTTTTTTATGGATCTATATTTAGTGTTCTCACCTTGTTTAAGCTAACATGTATGTCCTAGATCTAATGTACATGCATATACATAATGATCATATGGATGTTTATGATGTTTTGTTTTGATGACTCATGTTTTATTGTTTCATGTTTAGTATGATATTTGCCGTGTTTATTAGACTTATGCTTTACATGATTAGTTGTTGAGACACCCATGTTTTGTATGAACCCATATTTTGTGTTCTCTTTATATTTTAGCTATCATGTTTATCATAGATCTAATGCACATGTCTTTGTCATGCTAATCATATGGTTGACTATGGCTTTTTGTTTTAATAATTCATGTTTCTGATTATTTTGATCATGTTGACCCGTTTTATGCTTCATGTTTTAACTACTTGCTTTAATGTTAGTTTTCATTAAGACTAGGATTTATACTTGTACAACTAGTGAGCTACAAATTGACCTTTATATATGTTTGTGCTTGAACGCTCATTTGTATTCACTTGATGTACTAGTATAGTCTAGTTTTGATGATTCTTGCATTTGACTTGTATTCATTATTTTACATATTTTGTTTTAATTTCATGTATATGTCCATCTTGTCCAAACTATCATTTATACATATACATCCTTGAGCCACGTGCCTTCATGCATAACTTTTGTGGACTCATTGTGTTTAGGATATGTATGTATACTTTAGTTTGTACATGACATACATATGCCTTGAAGTTTAAATCATGTTTAGATGATTTTTCATGTTTCTAGGTGATTTCACATTTATGATGAATTTCATTTTTTTTTTGGTGATTTAAATTGGTGATTTCACATCTTAGATAAGTTTCATGCTTTCAAGGAATTTCACATGAGCCTAATTGTCCATTTTCATGTTGATATGTTTCTCACAACACTTGTACACTCACCTTATTTAATGTTTTCTCATGACTTAGTTTTCATGAGTATAAATTGTGCTATATGGTTTTTGAGTGTTTAGTGATCATGTGATTTTCATGTTTCATGAAATATCTTTTGGTTTTGTCCATTGTTTGAAGGATCTCGTATTAGTTGATTCATATAACTAGTTGTGATATTCTTTCTTGGTAGTAGTTTTCAAACATACTATATTTGCAAATCTACTTTTGAAAACCCCTACCATCTAAGGGTGGTTGGATGGGAGATCATGCTCATGTATGCTTTATAGTGAAAATCATAGTAAATTTGAACATGAAATGGGTGGTAGTTATATGATGTATACACTTGATCTTATTGTTGTTTCAATTGGTATCATTGAATTCTTTCAATTGGTATCAATCTTGACATTTCTTGTATACTCATATATTTTTGTGTATGTATGCTTACATTTCAAAGAATATCAATTCCATTGGTATCTACTTTTCATACATATATATGTTTTATTTATGCCTATTATATCCCTATATCTTTAAGCACAAATCTTGTTTATGATGATAAGCTTGAGATTTAACCTTGTTTCAATTGATTTAGTTTTCAATTGGTATCTTAATTCGAGCCTTATCATAGTTTTTATTGGTATTTCATAAAGGGGGAGAAAATTTTGTATTGTTTCCTTCAATTAGTATTTTGTTTTCCACTCCCTTACTTTATGATAGAGAATAATAATTTCAATTGGCAATAGTTTCAATTGTTATCAAAATCAATTTGTTTATATACTTAAAAATAACAATTTCAATCGATATTAAGATCTAGATTTAATTTTCAATTGGTATCAACATTTATGTTTAGAAATTCAAAATTTGTTATGTTTGATGTCAAAAATTGTTTATTTACAATTGATATGATGATTGTTTACTTATCAATTGGTATCAAGATTTTTGTTTTTCAATTGATATAGTTTCATTTTTAATTGGTATCAATATGCACTTCCTTGACACATTTTCTTCTAATTGGTATCATATTTTTGTTTAGACAAAAAGGGGAAGAACATCCCTTGTTTTTGATTCCTTGTTTTGAATATAAAAAGAATATGTTTTCATTAGTTTTGTAAATAAGGAAAAGAAGAATTTCTTTTTATGTTTTTATTAGTTTTGTTTTTAAACCCCTTTGTTGATGATTGATAAAAGGGGGAGAAGAATTTGAGTTTATATGCATGTTTGCATATGCATGTTTTATGTTTTTAATGTTTTTATTAAGTTCAATTGGTATCCAAGATTATTTAAAGAACATGTTTAGTTTGCTTAGGTTTTGGTATCAAGAGCTTGTATAAGAGATCATTAGTTTTGTTTTGCATATATTGAGTTTAATTGGTATTTAGAGCATGTTTATGTATTTAGTTTAATTGGTATATCAAGAGCATGTTTTAGATCTTTATGTGTTTTATGCATGTTGATGCACACATGTTTAAGAGCTTACATTGCATATATATTTGTTTATTCCTATGCATGAGTTAAGGGGAGCTTCTTTGAAGCTAAACTTTAATCCATGCATATATAACTCCATGAGTTTTGTCATCATCAAAAAGGGGGAGATTGTTGGCCTAAAGGCCTTCCACTCTAGTTTTGATGATGATTAACTCATGTAGTTATGTGTATAATAATTTTGTGATTCTAGTTTCAGATCATTAATCAAGTTATTAGTAGGTGATTAGCTTCTATAAGATGATTTGGAAGCTACCCACATTGTGATTCAAGAGCCCGAGCGACAAGATCATATATAGCACTTGCTCGGTGGATCAAAGAGTTTTGGATCGAGTCGGCTTGGAGATTGCGCTCTACAAGAAGACATCGGTACCATAGTTTAGTTTTGTGTTTAGATCCAAATTGTAAAGATTAGAATAGTATGATATACTCAAGTTCACAACACACACGTTTCATGTTTTGGTTTTCGGTTTTCGGTTTAACCGATCTTGGTTTGCATGAATAGATATTACATCAAAACAAGTTTACATGGTTTAATGTATATTAGATTTGTTCTATATACATGCATGCTTCAACTCTTAGACAAACTTACTTTGATATACCTATTTCATGTGTTTTAGGTTTTGTGTTTTAACAAAACTTATTTTTGGAATTAAAGACAAAAACTATGATATATATATGTTTCATGTATATTAGATTTCTATCCATATGCATCATGCTTCAAAATATTTAAATATCATGTTTTTGTATTTGGAAGAGTTTTGGACAAAACGTATTTTCTATTCAAAATCCAAGTTTTAGAAAATACAGTTTTTAGTTTTTGGTAAAAATGATAAGACAAAAAAATAGTTCATATTGATTGATATTTGAGCTAAACTTTTTACCACATGTTTATATATCAATGCAAATTGATAAAACTATTTTTGGTGATTTTTAGGAGTGTTAAAAGATTTTTCAAAATATTTTTAAACTAATTTTCTGATCCAGTTTACTGTTCCAGACTTCAATCAGTTAACTTATTCTCTGAACAAGTCGACTTGACCTGAAGTCGGTCGACCGGGTCGGTCGACCGACGTGCACAAATCTGTGCACGTTTGGCAGACAGGGACGGTCGACCGTCACGGTCGACCGGGCTGAGAGCAGAGCTCTCTGTTTGTTTGGGTCGACCGGGGCGGTCGACCGGTAGCAGCCAACGGGCAAAAATTGACCGTTGGGCGGTCGACCGGCAAGGTTATTTTGGCAAAATCTGCTGCCAACGGCTAGTTTCCAGATTTGCCTATAAATACCCCATTTGCAAGAGTTTTTCTCTAAGATTTTTTGTGCGAATTTTTCCTTACTCTCTGGTGTTTTCACTACAATCAAAAGAAGTTTTTGGACTTGAATTGAACAATCTTTTTGGTATTTTTGCTAGGGTTTGAAAAATCAAAGAAGAGGGTTTTTGGGAAAAGCTTTTGATTGAACTTCACCATCTTGATTTTTATTATTTCCCAAGGATTTTTCTTTGTGATTTTGATTTTCATTCCATTGGTTTTCTCCACACTTGAGCTAAAATCTACTATCTATTCTATAGGTTATTTGTGTGGGAGAAAGAGATTGTTTGTGGTTGCTTGTTGAACCACCAAGTTAAAAACCCAATCTTTGTTTGGCTTTGTGCCTTGGGTTGTATCCCTCAAGTTGTGAGGTGATCCTTGTGTTTGCTTTGTGCTAATCCCTCAAGTTGTGAGGTGATTGTTTGTTGGATTGGAGCTTGCCTCAAGGAGGAGGTTGTGGTTGTAAAGAGAGGAGTTGGGTACTCCTTGTGAGAGTTCTTTGTGGACTAGCTAGTGGATTAGAAATCCTTCGTGTGTCGAAGGCGGGGATGTAGAGCTGGGTGCTCGAACCTCGAAACATATCTTGTTGTTTGCGCTTGATCAATTGACTCTCTCTATCTCTCTCTTTACTTTGTGCCTTGCAATTATTCATATTGTGCATTCATATTTGCTTGGCTTGGTTGTGTGTGCATCATTTGTTGATCACACGTGAGTGTAATTTGCATTAAGTTATTAAATTCCGCATTTAGTTCATAGATTAGCTTAATCACCTATTCACCCCCCCTCTAGGTGACTTTTGATGGGCAAGGTACCCTTTTTTCTCTCATTCTGTGGATTGACTAATTGGCTCATTTGGACCTCTAACCTCTGTATTGTTTGCATGAAGGAATTTTGGTTCTTCATGTACCTTTTCATGTTTCTCTCAAAGTCAGTCATTCTCTTTTCATGTTGAGGATTCTAGAAGGAAGATGGTGGAGCTTGGTTGGAAAAGTTTTATTGCTAATTTGAAAAATTGTTGGGAGAATTGTGAGGGTAATTTGGAAAGTTGGGTTGATGATTGGAAGAATTATTGGAATGATGGAAATGGCTTGCACGGTTCGACTGTGGGTGGTCATCGTTGTATTGGCTCCATGAGAAATTTGAGTGATTTCTCCAGCCAGGATTGTGCGTAAGGACCATTGTTCGGCCTTGAAAAGCCCGCATTTATCGGTTCTGAAAAATGTTGCGCTTGAAACATAGGACACTCCTCAAACTCATGATTCATGGTTTGACAATAGTACAGCCGGAGTTGGAATTTGATTTGGGCTGACTTGATTGACTGGACTTGGTTCCTTAGTTTCTAAAGCTTCCAGTCTTCTTGCTAGGTTAGCTAACTTTGCCTCGTTAGCTATGCATGATTCAATTAAATGAAGACCTCCTTTTGAAGAGATAGAGTTTGAATTCCTAAAGATTTCACTAGTTGGTTCCCATTGGATGGTCTTTTCAGGTAGATTCTCATATAAATCTCATCCTTCATTCTCATCCTTCTGCAAGAATCCCCCTTGACACATGCTTTCTAAGAGGGTCTTGGTTGAATAGTCTAAACCATCATAAAGAATTTGATATTGTTGTCATTTCTCTATTCCATGATGAGGACATTGGACAAGGAGGTCTTTGAAGCTTTCAAAGTACCTCCAAAATGGTTCACTAGGTTCTTACTTGAACTGCATGATGTTTTTCCTAACGAGAGCGGTCTTATAAATTGGATAGAATTTCTTCAAGAAGACCTTGATCAAACCATCCAAGGATGTGATAGAGCTAACCGTTAAGCTGTAGAACCATTTATTGGCTAAGTCCTTAAGAGCAAATGGGACAAATCTCAACCTAATAGCATCATCTGCAAGGTGTGAGATTTTCATCATTAAGCATACTTCCTCAAATTCTCTTATGAAGAAATAAGCATCTTTGGAGTCTAAGTCATGGAACTTAAAGAGTGTGTTGATGAACTATGGCTTAAGCTTAAAGTTGTGTTCACCAACCGATGGAAGTTGGATACAGGATGGAAGTGAGGTTCTAATGGGATAGAACCTATCCTGCAAAGATGTCGATTGAGCCATAACCCAATCTGGTCTTGATTCAAATTTGGGTGGTGATATGTTTCAAGTCAACCTAGATGAATTAGGGTCTCTTAACCACACTTGCATACACAAACACAATCACAAACAAGTAACCAATAGTCAACAAGACAAAACAACTAAGCCTAGTCTAAGATAACCTTGACTTAGACAACTCCTAACTGGTTGATTGTCTACAGGAGCTATAATGTAGACTTTAACCACAAGCTAATCAGCCAGGTCAGGGCAAAATTGGTGGGAGGTATCCGCGCAAAAGCGATGGGCCTAATTAAGCCAAACCACCAGCCTTCGGGGTTTCGCCCCTCAATACCTTTCCTAGACACTGATTTGATAGGAGTCAAATTCTAACACCTTCTCCCTTAGGATAATCTCCTAGCGAGTTCGAGATGTCTCTAAGGCCAACGTCTATCAGATTTTACTTAGGCTTAGGTTGTGCGTGCTTGGAGATGGTTTGTGGGTTAAGGAAGGGTAATGACTTCCTCACCTTATCTTGATTTGGGTTTTGCCCTTAAAAGTGATTGTGCAGAGTGTACAAGATATAGAAAAGTAACATTAACAAGCAAATATCACCCAAGAATGTTTCCTAAACTATATGCTATGCATACATACCTTGTCTCCAGCTATCTTCAACAGTAATTGTAAAAGAAATGTAATTAGACAAATGCCTAGAATGCAAGTCTAAACGTTTTTTAAGCAATTAACAATCACTCAGATTACTGTTGAATTAAAAACAGAGAGTGTGAATATCAAATATAGCAAGAATAATACACAAAAACTGTATTTTTGCAAAGCGATATGTCCTGCGAAAAAGAGTTTTTTTTAGTAGTCCACAAATTTTCAAACTTGCGCTACAATTTCTTGAAATTCTGTTTCCTACTTTCGAGAGTAGGGGTGCAGAATAGAAAGTTTTCTTCTGCAAAACTTGAGTGCTAAATCTGATTCCTCAATTTTCCTGAAATAAGACACCAAACTTGTTAAAAAATAATTATACCGTTCCCTCCCCGGCAACGGCGCCAAAAATTGATTGAAGAATGAAAGCGATAAGAATTACCGTCTAGCTATGGGCTAATGGGTCGTGTTCACGAGGAGGAATGTGATGAAAGCTTTTCAGTATTTTTGTTTAAAAAGTTAAGAATGGTGCTGATTTTTTAGTTGAAAAGTGAATGGAGAGAGGGAAGTGATTTAAATAAAAACTTAAAACTTAGAGAAGGCTTTGGAAAAGGTGATCTTTAAAAAATGATGAAGATTGTTTGGTTGTTTTTAATATAGGAAAAGATCTGGGCTCACTAATTTCTACTCAACTATTTACTTATCTCAAGAACACTTTGGTGCATCACTTTTATCATAGGCAAAAACTTTTAGTTTCTTTTAATGTCTAAGTAAAAGAAATAAGATGATTTTGGTTAAAATCGTAAGGCCTTTCTTAACACATCATTAAAAGGAGAATGTTACACCATCAAGCGTGAAGAAGCAAGTATGGAATAAAAACATCTTAAAGATATTTGTGTTTTGAAAGTCCAAGTTTAAAAGAAAAGCATCCTCATGAGCTTTCAAGAACAAAGTTTAACTCAGGCATTATTATGACTCAAGAGAGTCGCTTTCATAAAAATCAATCAAGAGAAAAGAGGTAGAAGAGATTAATTAGTGAGCCTAGAAAATAAGTTTATCTACTCATTAATAATGCAAAACAAGACATGAAAACAAAATAAGACATACCCGTGAATTGGAGAAGAAGAAGAAACGCTTTGAACCTTTATTGATATCACTTTAATCTTCAGATTACAATCACTCTGTTCCACTCTCTCACTGATATTTGGAATGAATTTCAAATTAGAAAAAGAGATACAACTTTTCTATACTATCTAACAAAGAACCTAAAGCCTAAAAATGAACAAGAAATTTAATCCTAGTCTTCGCTCCCTTTTTCAGTGCAAAGCCCTGCCTTTTATAGGTAAAAACCCAGAGGGAAAGGAGTGAGGAGATAAGGGAGCAAACGCTCCCCTTATCTCCACCAAACGGTCATAGATCTGCGGCTTTAGCTGTGGATCCGTGGACAGGATGTGGCCAAATGACCACATCCTGGTGGAGATTTTGATGGCGTGGGATTTGGCTCCCTTTTGTCCGGCTAGATTTGTTGTTTATCTCTGATTCTGATCTGATCTTCGATGATTCTCAAGCTAACCGATTTGAATTCTTATAAAATCAAATTAACCGGTTTTCAACCTCTCTGATCTATCATGATCTGCCCTGATTTTCTGATTTCGAATTAATTCTGAATTAAATCAGAATTTAATGGGCTTTTGGGCTCGTTTCTCTTCCCTTTTCTTTAGCAATGGGCCTGCACTTTATAAAGAAAAATAAGACTTATTAATAGGATTTATAGATAATAAACATGATAATGTGACAATATATATGCAATATATGTGACCGATCAAGGCCAGAGAAATGTTGCATTTTCACGGCTTTTCAGGTGTTTCCGCGGCAATCTCTTGGTGGATTGGGTTGAGTTTTTGGCTCTGGCTTCATCTCATCCATCCATCAGAAAATTTTTCTCCGAATCTTTATTTGAACTTTGGATTTTAAAAGAATATCCTTTCTAGATAACTTGAGAAGAAAGTTATCTCCAAATCCGAGTTAAAATTTGATTTCCCCCCTTTATCTTTGACTTGGAGCTTAAGCAACCTGAATTTAAGTTGATTTTCTCTTTTATCTTCAATTTGGATTATATCTGAATTATGGAGATGATAATCTATCCTTTTCTTCATCTTGATTTCAAATTGATTTGAATTGGTATCTGAATTTTGAAAGGATAATTAGAAGCTTTTTTATCCTTATCTTCCTATTTAAATAACTATACACCATAAACTAAAGAGGGTTAAATAGCAAAGTTTATTTAAGAATAATCAAAGGTTAAATGTGCAAATGTTATGCTAACAGTGAAAATATGAAATGTAATCAAGTTTCATATACATTAATTATGGATATATAAAAAGATTATTGCATGTTAGTATTGGTGATAAGTTCCCTAATGCATTCATCATGCATGTATAAGAAATGATTATTGCATGCTAGTATTGGTGATAAATTTCCTTATGCATCCATCATATGTGTGTGTGCAGTGGTCACTTTCTGACTTGCCCGAAATCGTGACGCATGTCAATCCAGCCTTGCGCGGATGTGCGACGTGTGGTTACTTCTGGAACAATTAATTCGGATCCGCCGTCTCATTTGTATTGTGAACTGGTCGAATGCTTAATATAAGAGTCAGATCCGATTACAAATTATCTTTATCCTTAATCTCAATCTTAATTCAAATAAAGGATCAACCTCCCAAGGGCTGTTCATCCTTATCTACAACCAAGTATGAACCACCAGATAGAGATGAATTCTCTCCTACATCAATTCAAACTGGGGCATTTGGCTCAAGCCTTAGTCAAATAATGGACCTCGATATTGAAACTGAGCAGGTTTCCCTAATCTTATCTATTTAACATGACTTGTATAAATAGAGGAGCCCTTTCAACTGGATGGGGCCCAAGTTCACCCAAATACATAGATACTTTAGTAATCGCCATTTGCATAGTGGAATTTCTCTCTCTCCGTAGTTTTTCCCTTTCGAGTTTTTCGCGTACTTTCATTGTGTTTGTGATTGAGTTTTCTATGATTTTTGCTACATTTACTTCCTATTTTGGTACGTGGATTGATTCCTTAGGAATTACCCACTGCATTTCATGCTTTTCGTTGAGAGCGAACTCAAAACTTTTGAGATCTTTGTGAAGACATCTGCATATAGCGATCATGGCACATAGGAGCACCTCCTGACACGACATCAACACCTCGAATGACTTAGACCCAACGGCACTCTCATGAGGATAGCTTGTCCAGGTGGTGATTGAGCTGCAATGATGGTTAAGGCTGACCATGAACGAGAACTTGTCGCCATTCATCGCGACACGGTGAAGCGTGAGCGCGAGACGGTAACACAGGTTAATCATCAGCTACTCACGCAAATAAAAGTTTTGCGAGAAGCCCAACAGTGGGTCATCGAGTTAGGCACGTGGGAAGTCCTGAAGGGATCCTCCTCCGAGGCCCATCAATACCCCGCAACCCTAAATGACTTATGCGCCAAGCTCAATAAGATAAGATCCAAAGTGGCTGCCTCACATGACGACCATGAAAACCTTCAGCACGACAGCTCAAGGAAGCGTGCAAGGGGGCACTGAGCCCTTGCTCCAAACGAGCACGCTCCCCAGACAACGACAAAGGCTGAAGGCTCCATTACCTTCACCCCCCTGAACCTCCCCATCGACCAGATCTTCCACGTTATCAAGCATCAACCCTGGATGAAACTCCCTAAGGCTGCTAGACGCAACCCAGACTCTCTTGAAGTAGGAAGCTGCTCTTTTCATGGCAGTCAGGGGCATGCCACGAAGCATTGCTTGGTGCTCAAATGACACCTCGAGGACTTAGTTCAACGAGAATATTTGGGTGAGTTCATCCTAAGCCTAGAGGATGAACCTGAAGTTGGAGAGACCCTTACATAAATAGTTGATTGAGACGCCAGCCCTTAGTACCATCCGGGAGCGAATAACATCATTGGTAAATGTATTTCCCACCTGAATAAATACTGCGTCTAAACCTTCGTAACATCCAATAAAATTATGCAAACTCTTTTATTTTTCATGTCCTTTTCAGATATAACGAGTGAGTCAACAACCTATAGCGGGTCCTACCCTGATAGCTACGAGGGAAAGACAGCCCCCGTGACTATCCCTGAGAGAGCCCCTGAATGATGGAGGCTCGCCCACTAGGGCTGCTCGGAGTCAGCCTAAACAGGTTTTCACCTTGACAGCCACTCGAGTGAGTCAGCAGCCTATAGTGGTCCTACCCTAACAACTATGAGGGAAAGACTACGTAGCGGCTATCCCTGGGGGAGCCCCCTAAAATATGGACGCTTGCCTACTAGAGGTGCTCGGAGTCAGCCTAGACATGTTTTCACCTTGACGGCCACTCGAGTGAGTCAACATCCTAAACGGGTCCCACCCTGACGGCTATGAGGGAAAGACAGCCCCGCGTCTATCCCTCGGGAGACCCGTGAAAGATGGAGGCTCGCCTACTAGGAATGCTCGAAGTCAACCTAGACAAATTTTTTCCTTGACGACCACGCGAGTGAGCCAACAGCCTATAACGGATCGTACCCTGACGGCTATGAGGGAAAGACAGCCCCCGTGGTTATCCCTTTAGGAGCCCCCTGAAAGATGGAGGCTCGCCCACTAGGGCTGTTCAGGGTCATTCTAGACAGATTTTCACCTTGACGCCCACTTGAGTAAGTCAACAGCCTATAGCGGGTCCCACTTTGATCGCTATGAGGGAAAGATAGCCCTGCGGCTATCCCTCGGAGAGCCCTCTAAAAGATGGAGGCTCGCCTACTAGGGCTACTCAGAGTCAGCCTATACAAGTTTTCACCTTAACGGCCACTCGAGTGAGTCAATAACCTATAGCTGGTCCTACCCTGACGGCTATGAGAGAAAAACAGCCTCTGAGGCTGTCCCTCGGGGAGCCCCTTGAAAGATGGAGGCTTGCCCACTAGGCCTACTCGGAGTCAGCCTAGACAGGTTTTACCTTGACGGCCACTCGAGTGAGTCAACAGCCTATAGCGGGTCCTACTTTGATGACTATGAGGGAAAGATAGCCCCGCGGCTATCCCTCAGGGAGCCCTCTAAAAGATGGAGGCTTGCCTACTAGGGCTATTCGGAGTCAGCCTAGACAAGTTTTCACCTTGACGGCCACTCAAGTGAGTCAATAACCTATAGCTGGTCCTACCCTGACGGCTATGAGAAAAACAGCCTCTGAGGCTACCCCTCGGGGAGCCCCTTGAAACATGGAGGCTTCCCACTATGCCTGCTCGGAGTCAGCCTAGACAGATTTCACCTTGACGGCCACTCGAGTGAGTCAATAGCCAATAGCGGGTCCTACCCTGACGCTATGCAGGAAAGACAGCCCCACGACTATCCCTCAGGGAGCCCCCTGAAAGATAGAGGCTCACCCACTATGGCTGCTCAAAGTCAACCTAGACAGGTTTTCACCTTGACGACCACGCAAATGAGTCAATAGCCTATAACGGGTCCCATCCTGACGGCTATAAGGGAAAGATAGCCCCCACTGTTATCCTTCGGGGAGCCCCTTGAAAGATGGAGGCTCGCCCACTAGAGTTGCTCGAAGTCATCCAAGACAGGCTTTCGCCTTGATGGCCACTCGAGTGAGTCAATAGCCTATAGCGGGTCCTACCCTGACGGCTATATGGGAAAGACAGCCCCCACGGCTATCCCTCGGGGAACCTCCTGAAAGATGGAGGCTCGCCCACTGGGGCTGCTCGTAGTCAGCCTAGACAGGTTTTCACCTTGACAGCCACTCGAGTGAGTCAACAGCCTATAGTGGGTCCTACATAGCTATCTATGAGGGAAAGACAGTCCCCACGGCTATCCCTCGGGGAACACCTTGAAAGACGGAGGCTCATCAACTAGGGTTGCTCGGAGTCAACCTAAACAGGTTTTCACCTTAACGGCCACTAGAGTATTTCAAAAGCCTATAGTGGGTCTTACCCTAATAACTATAAGGAAAAGACAGCCTCCACGACCATCCCTCGAGAAGCTCCCTAAAAGATGGAGGCTCGCCCACTAAGGCTGCTCAGAGTCAGCCTAGACAGTTTTTCACCTTGATGGCCACTTGAGTGAGTCAACAGCCTATATCGGGTCCAACCCTGATGGCTATGAGGGAAAGACAACCCTCGTAACTATCCCTCTGGGGGCCGCCGAAAGATAGAGGCTCACTCACTAGGGCTGCTCGGAGTCGGCCTAGACAGATTTTCACCTTGGCGGCCACTCGAGTGAGTCAACAGTTTATACCAAGTCCTACCCCGATGGCCCCCTACAAACAAAGACATAAGGTGTCACTCAGGAGCATCAAAACAACAATTCAGCACACAAATAGTGGATGACACATCTCATGATTACACTCATTTATACAAAAGCGGGCTACCCCCATCATTCATACTTGTGCCCGCTTTCCCGATCCATCCCCCCTCTCCGAGCTCTCTATGGTAATTGCCTGAGTTCTCAGCACGGTAAGACATTATCCCAAGGTAACACCTTGGCCCACCGTGTCGGAGGGTAGGACCCTCTAGGCTCTGGTTTACGACCCCAAGCTGTGCCCCAACACCTTCTACACGGATGCTTGATCTGAGGGCAATGACCTCAGAACGTAGCTTCTGCATCTCTTCCAACAACTCCACATGGACAAGCCAAAGGTTATCAAAATGATCTGATTGTCATGAGACCTCATCTCTCAACTTCTCCACATCCTTGTCACGACCCTCCAAGCTACTCCGGACGGCTCGAAGCTCAGCTCGAGCCTTCCCTTAATGGAACAGCTCCTGTCGATCTGCTCCATTAGAGAAAGGATCTCTCACTGGGCAGAATTCATCTTCTCCCAAAGATCTGACACCTCTTCCAATGCCTTCTGTAACTCCAGAAGTCGGCCCAAGAGTTTCTCCTCAAGCTCCACCTTCTCCTTTCTCAATGAAGAGCTCGATGCTAGCAGCTCATGACCCTTTTCAAGAACACCATCCACCCTTTTCTTATGACCAACCACGATCGCATTGTGGGAAATTAGCTCACGATCCAGCTGAGCTGTTAAGAAGTCGAGTAACTTGAGTTCTACAGGGCGAGAAAGCTTAGGAATTCCCAGGAGCTCCCCCATGACCACTTCTTCCCGCTAGGCATTCAGGGCTCCAACAAGGATTCGAGCTCATCATCCAAGTCAATTTCCACCTCTGGCTCTCCTTTCCCAGGCCCAGATCCCTTGATCTCCTTGGACGGTTATTCACCTGAAGCGCACACCTCCTCTAAACCTATGCTAGCTGGAGACATCCCCAACCTTCGAAAGAGCTCCCATCGACCACCGGATTAGGAGACGAATGGAAGAAGACTGTTGGACCCGCACTCACGACGATCTTAAAATGCAAAGGGAATAAAATGTTCAAAAAAGGTGGAACTCAAAGGCCCAATAATTTCTTTTCAAAAGATTACTCTGGATCTTTACAATAAATGATAGACAAACCCTCAAACACTCACTTGGCCTTTACCTTTTCGAAAGGCCTCAGATGAAGCAACCAGGGGAGCTGCCTCCTCGATGGCAGCCACAGTCACCTTCTCAGATCAGGAGCCGTCGGCGGAAGGCTCATCATCGAAAGCGCAGCATCGCCAGGTGGAGAATTCAGAGAGGCCTCCATGATCATAGCGAAGGAGCATCGACCACTCGCTCTGCGTCAGACGCAGTCAGTGTGGGGCCCGATGTCAGGGATGTTGTATCCCTAGAGGGAGGGTTTTAAGAGGCCTCCAACTCAACAGCGTAGGTAGCACCGCCCCCTAAAGGATCCTGACCTTTCCCCTTTGGGGAGGACCCGATATCAAGCGAATACTTCAGAGACGCCCCACGCTTCCCGTCTTCATACCCCTCTTTATACTACTTAAACTTAAGCACCTTCAATGTGTGTTGGTAGTCAACTATAGCCTCTTGCTCACGTGCTTCTACTTCATCGCGAGTTGTCTATGCCCGACTTAAGTCATCTTTAGGATACTCCATTGCCTTTTCAAAAGCGTCTCGTTCGGACCTTAGGGTAGCTTCTGCCCCTTTTGCACGCTGATGCATCTCCTTAAGGGCTTACTAAGCGGCCAACAGTGTAGACTCCATTTGCTGCAGCTTGGAGACCTTCTCCAACATCTCAGAACTCTTCTTCCCTAGGTCCTCCCTAACCCTCGCCAACTCCTCTTTCCAACACGAGTGAGCCGTCACCTTGCGGCACAAATCTACTTTGAGCTGACTAATCTCCTAGGTTGCCGTCTTCCCCGTAACACTAAGCCTCTCCATCTCTCAACGCAAGTCAGCAGCCTCACCCTCTTTCTCCTTCAAAGCATCCCAATGATCATCCAGTAACTTTGAGATAAGCACCGAGTTCTGAAAAGAAAACCAAAATCAAACGACGCATATGCAAATAACAACATACAAAGTCATCACACAACTTACCCTAAAGACCTCGTTCTTCATGTGTCACCTCCGCTCCTTCAAGGGGAGGGCCTTGAATTCCTTGAACCCCTCGAGGAAGTCGCCATACCCGAGGTCCACCTCGACAGCCTCTTCTGGAGGAACAGTCCTAATTCAGGATTAGCACCAGTCTGCCTCAAAGACATCTCGATAGACTCTGTGGCAGTCCCCGAGGAGCCACCACCACCAACTGTGGCGTTCAAAGCAAGGGGCGTCACCGCTTTAGTCCTATCCTCGGGGAGCAGTGCAGTAGTAGAGAGCCCAGCGGGCACCACCGAATTCGTACCAACAACCTTTTCTATAGCCTCAAGGGTGGGTGAAGGCCCTCGAGCACTTGCTGCATGGTCGGGGGACCCAGTCCAATCATCCCCGACAATGGAAGGCTGCACTCCAAGGGAACACGGGGAAGTGGTCATGGCTTCGAGCAAATTCATCATTCCATCATCGTCAGACTGGAGTCGACGCTTTTTTTACAAAAGGTAGTTAGGAATTGGCTATCAATTAACAGAAAACTAAAGAAAATTAGGAATTTACCTGTAGCCGCTGGGGGTGTGAAGATTGAGATAGACCCCACTTATTCTTGCTGAGAGCAGTCACCTTGGGACCCTCGGCTTCTCGAGATTCACAGTCTGTTGGCCCACTCCTTAAGTAGACTCCCTTGTCTCGGAGGTGGAACTTTTCTCTTCTCGAACAGGTTCTTTGAGCTCAGAAGCAAGTTGGCTTTCACCTAACATAGGCACCCTCTGAGCACTTGGCGGTACTGGAGGTCTATTCGGGTTCAAAAGCCAACTACAATTACGGCTATTAAAGTCGATGGCCATCAGTTTTTTCAACTTCGCCACAGACATCGACAGAGGGCAAGGTCCCCCCGCGAGAACCAGCATTCGGGTTCCAAGCAACCGGGATAGCCCGACGCTCATCCTCCGACTTGGCGTCCTATGACCGGAACCAGAATCATGAAATCTCCCATACCATGGTCACTGTCGACCATATTAACGATAATTTTTTCCACCTCACTCTGGAGAATAAAGTAGCTTGTACCCTGAAAGGTCTTCCACAGCTAGTATTGTTGGCCCAATGGCCCATCACTCTAGTTTTGATGATGATTAACTCATGTAATTATAGTATTAATAACATTGTGTTTAATTAGTCTCAGATTTGTGATCAAGATCTTAGTAGGTGCTTCAACAAAGGATTTAAAGTCAAGTTTTGGAGCTAGCACGTGTTGATTCAAGAGTTTGTGCATCAAGACCACATCAAGTATTCAAGAGAAGTCTAGCTCATTGGATCAAGTTTGGACCAAGTCAAGAAGATGAGAAGACTTCAAGTGAAGACTTCAAGAGAAGACTTGAGTCTAGGTTTATTTTATTAAGATTTTGTTTTTAGATAAAATGTAAAGGATAGAATAGTTGGTGGATTGCTCAAGTATACCATATACACTCACATACAAGATTTAGATGTGTTTTCATACAAGAATTTTAATTTTGAAAAAGACTTTTCATTTTGACAAAATACCAGTTTGGTTTTTGGAATTCAAAGTATACATGTCTTTAAACAAAACCATTTTAGTACTTATTGTCAAAAATATAGATATTTCATCATGTATATATAGTGGATCATATCCACCACTCTATGCTTTAAAAGTGTTTAAAATATCTTGTTTTTGTATTTGGAGAAGTTTTGAAAAAATCTATTTGGAAAAATACAGATTTTGTTTTAAGCCAAAATTTCTAAGTTATAAAAATAGTTCAAAATATTTGTAACATGTCTTGATTTTACTCAAACATGTTTATATATCAAAGTATTTTACAGAACTTATTTTTGTAAATTTTTAGAGATTTTATGGGATTTTATCAAAGTTAAAAAGTCAAGTTTTAAATCCCTAAAATGTCCTGATCTGGCTTCTGCCGGTCGACCGGGCCGGTCGACCGAGCCAGGAGTCGGTCGACCGAATTGGTCGACCGACGTGCACAGAACGTGCACGCCAGTTTGGCTAGAGGGCCGGTCGACCGACCCGGTCGACCGTCCAGAGAGCTCTGCTCTCTGGAAAGCCCCGGTCGACCGGGTCGGTCGACCGACAGAGAGCTTTGCTCTCTGTTCCAGGCCACGGTCGACCGACCCGGTCGACCGAGGCTCCAACGGCCGAATTTCTGACCATTGGCGGTCGACCGGGCCGGTCGACCGACAGCCGTCCAGGCTGTTGTTTTGCCCCAACGGCTAGTTTTTCCTAGCCTATAAAGAGGGCTATTATGGACTGTTTTAAACAAGATTTTTGGAGAGTTTAAACCTAATTTTTCCCATCTATTTCAGAAGTTTTCTCCACTAGTTTGAGAGCAAATATTTCCAATTCAAAAGGAAGTTTATCAAGAGTGTTTTAAAAGTGATTTTTTGAGTTTTCCTCCACCTAATCAATCCTAGTTTTCTCATACACATTCTTGAGCTATCCATTGCTATATCATCCTATAGGAGAGTTGTTGTGAGATTGCTTTTAGGTGATCAAAGTGTTGTGATCACCAAAGTTTTCATCTTTGTTTTGAGGAGGCAGGCTTGTTGGCCCAAGAGGTTACACTCTCCAATTGTTTTGTGTTTTGATGATGACAAACCAAATATGAGCTATTTGGTACTAACAAGTTTGTTAAGATAAGTTTCAGGTTTGTACCATGTTTAGAGACCATTCGCTTAGCTATTGCAAGAACTTCTAAGTTCCACAAAGCAAGGAAGGCAAATTGCACATCAAGGAAGGATCATAGAAGAGAAGGCACTAGCAAGGCATTGGATGGCTCAAAGACTTGAAGATAGCACAAGTAGTCTTCATGTAATTTGTTTTTCAGTTTATAGTATGTTAAAGAATAGAGATTAGGTTTGAAGCTCAAATCACACACGTTTTTGCGCATATACTATTTCTTAGTTTATTTCCTATAAAATATACAAAAATATTTTAGTACAAAATCTTTCTTCTACAAATTTCTTTTTATGTTACATACTGAATTCCTGTTTAAAATAGTTTTGTTAAAAATATTTTTCTTCTCAAAATTCTGTCTTTATTTCGTTTTCTGACCTGATCCGGTCGACCGGCAGTCTACCGACAGTCGACCGAGTCTTTGTCAGGCTGGTCCGGTCGACCGGACCAGTCGACCGAGGTCCTGGCAGAATGCACGTATCCGTGTGCATGTCTGTCGGTCGACCGGGGCAGTCGACCGATATTTATTTTTGAGTCACAGTTTGTATCAGTCGACCGGGTCGGTCGACCGATAACCTGTAACGGTCGGAATTTTGTACTACCGGTCGACTGGCCCGGTCGACCGATGTAGCCGTTTGAACAGTAACGGGCAGATTTTTAAGAGCTGTTTATTTTTGTCTTTTGTGTTTAAAAATACGTTTAAGGATATATTTTGATCTAATTACCTCCTAAACATCAGTAAATATGTTTTATCCCTAAACCCTACCCCTCTCCTATAAATAGGGGTGTTTGGGGAGAGATTTGTTACAACAATTAATTGCTAGAAAATTCAAAAGTTTAAGGCTTTCAAAAGAGACTTGTTTCTTGGTTTTTGTGCTGAATTTCTCACTGATTTTCTGAAGGGTTTTTCAAATACTCTCTGATTTAATTCTCTTTTCTCCTTACACACAAGAGCTTCATTCCTACTCAATATTCTCTAAGGACCTTTGTAAGGGAAGAGATATTTGAAAGAGAGAGTTTGTGGTCTTTTGACTACCAAGATAATTACTTGTTCTTGAGATTGTAGGAGTTGGGTACTCCATTGTATTTGAGATCTTTGTGATAGTGGAAGTGGTCGGAATCCTTCTGGGGAAGGCGGGGAGTAGAGCTGGGTGCTCGAACCTCGATAACATATCCTTGTGTTTGCGATTGGTTTACATTCTTGCAATTATTACTCTACTTTGCTTGCACTTATTACTTGCTCATCATACTTACTTGCTTGCATTCATCTTGTGATTCTTAATTGTGATTGTTATAGCTTTAAATTTTTAAATTGCCCTTTGATTAGCATTATCACCTATTCACCCCCCCTCTAGGTGATTTTCAATTGGTATCAGAGCTTGGACTCTAGGTTTGGCTTAACATCCATAGAGAGATCCTTAAAATATTGCTAATCAACATTTTCATTCATCCATTCATACACTAGTAAACATGGCCGATAACATCAAAACCCCTCCTAAATTTGATGGACTTAATTTCCTAATTTGGAAGGTTAGGATGACTATTTTTGCAATCTCTGGGTAGCTTAGTGGCCAAGTCCTTGACTAAACCCTATGTAGCACCCGATAGTGATGAGAGCACTTGGACCGACTTCAACTTTAGAGAATATGAGGCTAACTCCAAAGCCCAAAACTCCCTATTAACCGCCTTGAATGAGGATGACCTTACACGGGTAATTCATTGCCAATCCGCCTATGAGATTTGGCAACACTTATTGGTCACACATGAACGGACTTCACAAGTCAAGAGAGCTAAGATAGATCTCTTGAGGTCTCAATATGAATCATTTAAAATGCTTGATGATGAATCTATTGATTGTATGATTACTCGTTTCACTAAAATTACAAATGGTCTTTCTTCATTAGGTGACGTCATCTCCAACGATCAAAAGGTGCGCAAAGTGATAAGGGCTCTTCCTTCTTCATGGGAGATCAAGGCCACCACCTTAAAGGAGTTGAACGACAAGGACGAGATGGACATCATTAGTCTCATTGGGAACCTAAAGACCCATGAGATGGAGAAGAAGGCAAGAGAAGAAGCCACTACTTCAAAGAAGAAATCCATAGCCTTCAAGACTTCATCCACCAATGATGACGATGATGAAGACGAAGAAGAAGATGAGGAGCTAACTCTACTTGTGCGGAATGTCAAGAGGTTGTACCGAAAGAACAAGTTCAACTTCCGGAGAAGATTCGAAGACAAAGAGGAGCGGAAGATCATTTGCTATAATTGCCGCAAACCCGGACATATCATGGCGGATCGTCCAGAGTTCAAGAAGAAGATGACTTCCTCCTTCAAGCCAAAGATACCGGAGGAGAAGAAAGCCTACAAAGCAACATGGGATTCGGAAAGCGAGTCCGAAGAGGAGGTGGATCAAGCTAATATGTGTTTCATGGCAAACACACCTAAGGTAACCCCTCAATCCCTTGATGATGATGATGATGATTTGAGTAAGAAAGTTCTAGTTCATGCTTTTGTAGAACTTTCCGAAACTTATGATAACAAGAAAATGGAATGCTTTAAATTACAAAAAGAAGTTGCTTTTCTTAAAAATCAACTTGCTTTGGTTTCAAAAGAAAAAGATGATCTTTCTTCCAATCTTGTTTCTATTCAAAATAAATTTGACGCTTATAAGATTTCTTGTAAGGGTAAAACCCTATTGTTGATAATAAAGAAATTTCTTCCTTAAAAACCAAAATGGTTGATTTTGAAAAGATTTTGAAAGATTGTGCTTTTAACACCAAGAAGCTTGAAGAAAAGTTTTCCAAAAAGCACACTTCTCATGTTAAAGATTCTCATGCTAAAATTCCACATGCTCACACTTCAAATAATACTTCTCATGCTAAATCTTTTCATGCTCACAATGCCCATGCTCACAAATCACACACTCACTATGCTTTTAGATATGGTAGAGTGTATAGATGTACTTATTGTGGCAAAAATGGACATTTAGCTAAATTTTGTTATGATAAATTGCATAGTTCAAATAATCTTGTTTGGGTTAATGGCTCTAACCCTCATGGACCCAAGAAAATATGGGTACCAAAATCAAGTCCTAAAATGTTTGATGTAGGTACACACCAAGGCTCCAAGACGTAGGGAGCGGTGGTACCTTGATAGTGGTTGTTCGAGACACATGACGTGGGATATCAACAACTTCACAACCCTATCAAGGTACATGGAAGGTGGCACCGTCACCTTCGGGGATGACTCCAAAGGAACTATCATCGGTATAGGTAACATTCAAATTGGTGCATCTCCTGTTATAGAGAATGTTGTTTTAGTAGATGGTTTAAAACATAATTTGCTTAGCATTAGTCAACTTTGTGATCGTGGACTTAAAGTTGTTTTTGATGATTCCTCATGCAAGATTTTTGATGTTAAATCCGATGTTTGTATTCTTACCGGTTTTCGTGATAATAATGTTTATATCATTGACATGCTTAATTTAGATTGTTCTACTAAATGCTTGAATGCTTTTGATGAAAATTCTTGGCTTTGGCATAGAAGATTAGGACATGCATCTTTTGACCATATTTCTAGGATTAATTCAAAGGAATTGGTGAAGGGTATACCTTACTTGAATTTTGAGAAAGACCGCATTTGTGGTGCGTGCCAACTTGGGAAACAAACCAAGTCTTCCTTTAAACCAATCAAGGATATCATGTCAACTAGGCCTTTAGAATTAATTCATATGGATCTTTTTGGACCAACTAAAACTAAGAGTTTAAATGGAAGTAGATTTGCATTTGTTTTGGTTGATGATTTCTCCCGTTTTACTTGGGTTTTCTTTTTACAAAATAAAGATCAAACTTTTTCTCATTTTAAAATTTTTCGAAAAAGAGTTGAAAAGAAAAGGGTTTTCCGATTTTGAGAATAAGGAGTGATAGAGGTGGTGAGTTTATTAACCAACTCTTCATGACTTAATGTGAAGAAAAGGGAATTAAGCATGAACATCTTGTCCTAGAACTCCACAACAAAATGGAGTTGTAGAAAGGAAAAATAGAACACTTCAAGAGATGGCTAGGACAATGATAAGTGAATATGACCTCCCTCAATATTTATGGGCCGAGGCCGTAAACACCGCATGCTATATATCGAATCGTATTTATTTATGCAAAAATTCTTCCAAAACTTCTTTTGAAATGTATCATTCTAGAAAACCAAATGTTGCATATTTTAAAGTTTTTGGATGCAAGTGTTTTATTTTGAATACTAAGGATAATTTGGGTAAATTTGATGCTAAGGCTTATGAGGCTATTTTTGTTGGATATTCCTCTACTAGCAAAGCGTATAGAGTTTTCATTAGATCTTCTCAAACCATTGAAGAATCTATGCATGTTAAATTTGAAGAATCTAATGTGGTTGTTGAGAATGTTGTAGAGATTGAACCACTAGGTGAAGACATGGAGAGACTATCCTTGAAGGACTCACCCGCTCAAGAAGAAAAGCTAGATCCTATTGGTGAAGTTCAAGAGGATAAGGAGGAAAGCACTCAACCGCTTCCTAAAGCTTGGAGATACGCTACAAATCATCCTAAGGAGCTCATCTTGGGTGATGCATCTAAAGGAGTCACAACGCGCTCCAAACTCCATGACATATGTGGTAACTTTGCTTTCATTTCTCATTTTGAACCCAAAGGCATTCTCGAAGCCGAGACGGACCCATATTGGTTGCTTGCCATGCAAGAGAAACTCAATCAATTTGAGCGCAACCAAGTTTGGCACCTTGTTCCTAAGCCCCACGATAGAGCAATAATTGGTACTAAGTGGATCTTTAGAAATAAGATGGATGAGTCCGGAAATGTCATTAGGAATAAAGCTAGGTTAGTGGCCCAAGGTTACACTCAAGTTGAGGGAATTGACTTTGAGGAGACCTTTGCACCCGTAGCACGGCTTGAAGCCATACGGATGACACTAGCTTTTGCATGTTTTAAAAAGTTTAAACTTTTTCAAATGGATGTAAAAAGTGCATTTTTAAATGGTTTTATTAATGAAGAAGTTTATGTTTCTCAACCTCCCGGTTTTATTGATCATGTTCATCCCGATTTTGTTTTTAAACTTGATAAAGCTTTGTATGGATTGAAACAAGCTCCAAGAGCTTGGTATGAAAGGCTTTCTAGTTTTCTCATTTCAAATGATTTTATTAAAGGCAAAGTAGACACAACTCTTTTTACTAAGCATGTTGATAATGATATTTTAATTGTGCAAATTTATGTTGATGATATAATTTTTGGATCTACTAATGAGCTTTTATGCAAGGATTTTGAGAAAGTAATGCAACTAGAATTTGAAATGTCTTCCATGGGTGAGCTCAATTTCTTCCTTGGACTCCAAATCAAGCAATTGCAAGACGGAACCTTCATTAACCAAGCCAAGTACGCAAAGGAGCTAGTAAAGAAGTTTGGGCTTGAAGGATCAAAGGCTTGCAACACTCCAATGGCAACTACTACCAAGCTTGATAAGGACGAACAAGGTAAAAATGTTGATATTAAATTATATAGAAGCATGATAGGAAGTCTTTTATATTTGACGGCAAGTAGGCCGGATATCATGTTTAGTGTGTGTCTTTGTGCTAGATTTCAATCGTGTCCTAAAGAGTCTCATCTTATTGCGGTAAAACGCATTATTCGTTATATTAAGGGCACTATTGGAATGGGTCTTTGGTATCCGAAAACTATAGATTTTTCTATGACTAGTTATTCGGATGCCGACTATGCGGGTTGTAGAGTAGATAGAAAGAGTACTAGTGGGACATGTCAATTTCTTGGTAATTGTCTTGTTTCATGGTCCTCTAGGAAACAAAATTCCGTAGCTCTCTCAACCGCCGAGGCGGAGTATGTTGCCGCGGGGGCTTGTTGTGCACAAGTCCTTTGGATGAAACATACTCTCCTTGATTTTGATTTGCACTTTGATCATATAAAAATATTTTGTGATAATACTAGTACTATACACATGACCAAAAATGCAAATCAACATAGTAAGACCAAGCACATTGAGATTAGATATCACTTTCTTAGAGATCATTTTGAGAAAGGTGATATAGATATTGATTATGTTTCCACGGATTTACAACTAGCCGATATTTTCACTAAACCTCTTGATTTTGCTAGATTTTCGTTTATTTGTGGAGAACTTAATGTTTGTATTATTGAATAAACATGTTTTTCATAACCCTTTTTGATGTATGACAAAAAGGGGGAGAATAAGTTTACATGGACAAAAATAAGTTCATTTGGTCTTGGTTCCATATGAATTTATATGTTTTGTTTTTATGAATTTTTGTGTTTTAGTTGTTTTTGGTATTTTTGGTATCAAGAGCAATTTTTGTGTTTTATATATTTGTTTTAATTGGTTTAAATAATTGGTGCATCATTTCAATTATTGGTATCTAGAGCATATTCTTGTGTTTTATGTATAGCATAATTTGAGGGGGAGTTTTCTCCTCCCTATATTTTTGTTAATAGCCTATTTGTTTTGTCATCATCAAAAAGGGGGAGATTGTTGGCCCAAGAGGTTACACTCTCCAATTGTTTTGTGTTTTGATGATGACAAACCAAATATGAGTTATTTGGTACTAACAAGTTTGTTAAGATAAGTTTCAGGTTTGTACCATGTTTAGAGACCATTCGCTTAGCTATTGCAAGAACTTCTAAGTTCCACAAAGTAAGGAAGGCAAATTGCACATCAAGGAAGGATCATAGAAGAGAAGGCACTAGCAAGGCATTGGATGGCTCAAAGACTTGAAGATAGCACAAGTAGTCTTCATGTAATTTGTTTTTCAGTTTATAGTATGTTAAAGAATAGAGATTAGGTTTGAAGCTCAAATCACACACGTTTTTGCGCATATACTATTTCTTAGTTTATTTCCTATAAAATATACAAAAATATTTTAGTACAAAATCTTTCTTCTACAAATTTCTTTTTATGTTACATACTGAATTCCTGTTTAAAATAGTTTTGTTAAAAATATTTTTCTTCTCAAAATTCTGTCTTTATTTCGTTTTCTGACCTGATCCGGTCGACCGGCAGTCTACCGACAGTCGACCGAGTCTTTGTCAGGCTGGTCCGGTCGACCGGACCAGTCGACCGAGGTCCTGGCAGAATGCACGTATCCGTGTGCATGTCTGTCGGTCGACCGGGGCAGTCGACCGATATTTATTTTGAGTCACAGTTTGTATCAGTCGACCGGGTCGGTCGACCGATAACCTGTAACGGTCGGAATTTTGTACTACCGATCGACCGGCCCGGTCGACCGATGTAGCCGTTTGAACAGTAACGGGCAGATTTTTAAGAGCTGTTTATTTTTGTCTCTTGTGTTTAAAAATACGTTTAAGGATATATTTTGATCTAATTACCTCCTAAACATCAGTAAATATGTTTTATCCCTAAACCCTAGCCCTCTCCTATAAATAGGGGTGTTTGGGGAGAGATTTGTTACAACAATTAATTGCTAGAAAATTCAAAAGTTTAAGGCTTTCAAAAGAGACTTGTTTCTTGGTTTTTGTGCTGAATTTCTCACTGATTTTCTGAAGGGTTTTTCAAATACTCTCTGATTTAATTCTCTTTTCTCCTTACACACAAGAGCTTCATTCCTACTCAATATTCTCTAAGGACCTTTGTAAGGGAAGAGATATTTGAAAGAGAGAGTTTGTGGTCTTTTGACTACCAAGATAATTACTTGTTCTTGAGATTATAGGAGTTGGGTACTCCATTGTATTTGAGATCTTTGTGATAGTGGAAGTGGTCGGAATCCTTCTGGGGAAGGCGGGGAGTAGAGCTGGGTGCTCGAACCTCGATAACATATCCTTGTGTTTGCGATTAGTTTACATTCTTGCAATTATTACTCTACTTTGCTTGCACTTATTACTTGCTCATCATACTTACTTGCTTGCATTCATCTTGTGATTCTTAATTGTGATTGTTATAGCTTTAAATTTTTAAATTGCCCTTTGATTAGCATTATCACCTATTCACCCCCCCTCTAGGTGATTTTCAAGGCTTGCGGGTTCGCGGTGTTTCGAGTTTTAATGAGAGCTCTTTGTAGAGGTGCGGCCTCAGCGAGCTAGTGGGCTTGCGGTGTGTTGTCCTTGCGGGAACAAGAGAGGGACTAGAGAGTCCAAGAGTTCTAGTGAGAATTCCTTGTAGGTGTTGTGGCACTGAGTGATCCGGTGGGATCGATTATAGTGGAAATCCTTCAAGTGTTGAAGGCGGGGACGTAGAGCAAGTATGCTCGAACCTCGAAATAATTCTCCCGTGTTTGCGATTGCTCTCTCTATCTCTTACTTGTCTTTATATCTTGCATGTTTATATTATCTTTATCTTTATATGCTTGATATACATTGTGCTTAAATTGTTATATTCTTGGGGATTGTTTGCTAACACTTGTATTCAACCAAGAGAGCCAAAGCGGCACCTCAACTCTTATCTAGAGGAATCTTGTGGAGTTAGTCCAGAGCCCTTCACGGGGAATCCGGCTACACTCTTGTGTTATACTTGGTGTTTAGTTTAAGAAGCTTTAGTTTGCATTAATATTTTTAATTCTGCATTAATTGACCATTAGATTAGCTAGTCACCTATTCACCCCCCCTCTTGGTGATTACAATTGGTATCAGAGCCACGTGCTCTTGATTTGGGTCTAACAACCTTGAGTTAAAGATCCTCATTTTATAGCTGATCACAATATTTGTACACACACATGGATTTCAGGTCACCTCCCACTTTTGACATTCTTAACATCCAAACTTGGAAGGTTAAGATGTCTTTGTACCTCAAAGGCCTAGGCATTCATATTTATCTTGCTACCACTAAAGATTCATATTGTTCAAATAGCAAGTATATTGAGGCTAACTCAAAAGCCATTCAGCTTACCCTAAATAATGATTATTTATATAGGATTGCTAATCTTGACTCGGCTTTTGTAGTATAGAACACTTTGATCTCCCTTGGCGAATAAGAACAATACTATGCGGGGAGCAATTCGGATGTTGGAAGTGAGACTTCCAACGTATGCTACATGGTCCAAGGGGATAACCCCCTTGAGGTAAATACCGAATCCGAGTTAGAAGAGGATGTTGATATGTCATATGATGAACTTACATCTTTTTGTCAACTACTCCTAGAAAATATGACATGCTTAAAAAGGATAATAAGAAAATGAAAAATAATTTTGATTGCTTGTTAAAAGAAAATGATTTTTAAAAATAAAATTGTATGCATTGAAAAAGAAATGAAAATTGAAAATGAGAATATTTCTTTGCTTTCTAAATTGAATGATATGTGTGAAGGAAATACTCCTTTAAAAATAAAATTGTTTTGGTGGAAAAACAAAAGGAGATTTCTTTGCAAGAAAACACCTCTTTGAAAAGAAAAATTGTTGAAAAAGAAAAAGTTAATGTTTCTAAAAAGAATAAGATTGTTGACCATGCTTTTCATGCTACTACTAAAAATGAAGTTAAATTTTTGAAAAATAAAATAGATTATTTGAGCTCAACTTTGACCAAATGTGCATTTAACCATTCTAGATTGGAATTCTTTGTTTCAAAGAAATAAGCTCCACATGTTCATGCACATCACCCACAACATGCATATGCACATTTTGCACGCCATGATCACACTCATACACATGTGCATAGTAGAGTGTACAAGTGTACACATTGCGGCCGCAAAGGCCATTTAGCAAGATTTTGTTATGATAGAATAAATTCTTTAAATTTTGCTAATAAGAATGTTTGGGTTCCTTACATTGCTAACCCTCATGGACCCAAAAGAAAATGGGTACCAAAGTCTCTACCTTTTGTATTTGATGTAGGTGCGGGCTCTCACACGACGTGAGAGATTTGGTGCCTTGATGGTGGATGCACATGGACTTGATGGACATACATTTGATGCACCGCTATCAAGGAGGTTTGGTGGGACAACCACCATGTTTTGGAGACTTAGAGTACAGTTTTTTGATTTGGTAACTATCTCTAAACTCCTATTTAGTTTACATGCTTTTATAATTGATGATTTTTAGCATGTTTTAGTATTTGTTAAAATAAGCATGTTTTGTGTTTTATACTTCATGTGGTAAACACTTGTTTAAATGTAGTCTTTATTAAAACTTGGATATATACTTGTACAAGTAGTGAGCAACATTTGATTTATATATGTTTGCACTTCATTGCTCATTTGTACTCACTATATGCACACGTATAGCCTAGTTTTGATGATTTCCTCATTTATACTTGTTTTGCCTATTTACATGTTTTACTTCATGTATATGCTATTTTTATTCAAAACTAATGAATATACATGTATGCCCCTTGAGTCACTTGTCTTCATGCAATTTACATTATGAACTCTTTTTACGTTTGAGATATGTATGCATATTGTTAGCTTTGGATAAATCATACATATACCTAGAAGTTTATTTTTAGATGTAAAATGTTTTTTTTAATGTTTTTGAGCTTTATTGCTTAGTTTCATGAAATGCTACTCACATGATTATGGTAAACTCACATTTCATTTGTTTACTCATGACATTATTTTCATGAGATATTTTGAGCCTTATAGATTTCGAGTGTCAATTCTTGTGTTTTTAGCATGCTTCATGGACTCATATGATTTGATTTCATGTTTTGAAGGATCTTTAAATAGTTTTTTAAAAATTATTTTAACTAGTTAATTATTCTTCATTTGATAGTGTTTTTCACAATAAAAATATTTTCAAACTCTAGTTTTTGAAAACCCCTACCAACCCCTTTATGGGCGGACGGATGGGCGACCATGCCTTATATGCCTTATTGAAAATCTTTTATCTTGTACATGAAAAAGGGTGGTAATTATGAGTTATATATTTGATTTACATCATATTTTCAATTGGTATCTCAACTGATATTTTTTGTATATACTCATATTTTATTTTCTATATATGTATGCTTCATTTCAAATTATATCAATTTTCATTGGTATTTTCCTTTCATACATATATATGATTTGTTTATGCTTGAGTTACAAGAAAATTACATGTTTAAAGCACAAAGTATGTTTATGCTAAGCTTAATTCAAATCTTGATTTTCAATTGATTTCTCAATTGGCACTTTTTATAAGCTTATGCATTATTTTCAATTGGTATTTTTTTTGATATCATAATATACAATAAATTTCAATTGGTATCCATATTTTTCATTGGTATCAAAATACAAAAATGTTTCAATTTCAATTTGGTATCACAAATGTTTCTATTTCAATATGGTATCTATATCTTGTGATATCTTGATTTTTTAGTTTAAGAAGAATTCAAAATTTGTATTGTTTAGTTACAATTGGATTCTTAAAAATGTTTTGATATATTTTATTTACAATTGGTATCATAAAATTTTTGTTTATTTACAAAGGTATCTCAAAATGTGTTTTAATAACCTTGAGTAAATTGTAAAATTTGTTTTAAGTAATTATCAAAATTTTTGATTTAAAAATGTTTTGATATGTATTGTCTATATGCAAGGGGAGCTTAACATCTCTTCTACATATAGATTCATGTTGAGTGTATCTTATAATGAGGAGGTTGACAACTCTTCTTTATGCGATACACGTGTGTAGGGGGAGCTTCACATCTCCTCTTATGCATTGCATATTATGTGTTATGTGAATTAGGGCTTGTCATCTTTTCTTCTTGTAATGCATGTATGTAGGGAAGTTAACTTAGCGTCTTCCTCTTCATGAATGTATATCGCATATATCTTTTTATTGGTTGATTTGATTTTACCCCTTTGTTGATTTTTGTTTTTGACAAAAAGGGGGAGGACATTGTTTTGTGTTTACTTTAACCCCTTTGTTGATGATTGACAAGAAGGGGGAGAAAGATTTTGAGTTTATATATGCATATTTGTATTTTTGCATATATTGAGTTTATGCATCTTGTGTTTTAGAAAATGGAAAGAATGTTTTTAAAAGTCTAAACAAAAAGGGGGAGAAAAGTTTTTGGAAAAAGGATTTTGGATTTATGTTTTTATCTCTCACCTTGTTGATGCATGTATAGTTTGTTTGTTTAGTTTCATGTACTTCATTGCCATATATTATTATTTATTGTTATTAAGGGGGAGCTTCTTTGAAGCTTTACTTCAATCCATGCATATATAACTCCATGAGTTTTGTCATCATCAAAAAGGGGGAGATTGTTGGCCCAATGGCCCATCACTCTAGTTTTGATGATGATTAACTCATGTAGATATAGTACTAATGATCTTGTGTTTAATTAGTCTCAGATTTGTGATCAAGATCTTAGTAGGTGTTTAGCTTCAACAAAAGATTTAAAGTCAAGTTTTGGAGCTAGCACGTGTTGATTCAAGAGCTTGTGCATCAAGATTACATCAAGTACTCCAGAGGAGTCTAGCTCATTGGATCAAGTTTGAACCAAGTCAAAAGATGAGAAGACTTCAAGTGAAGACTTCAAGAGAAGACTTGAGTCTAGGTTTGTTTTGTTAAGATTTTATTTTTAGATAAAATGTAAAGGATAGAATAGTTGGTGGATTGCTCAAGTATACCATATACACTCACATACAAGATTTAGATGTGTTTTCACACAAGACTTTTCATTTTGGCAAAATACCGGTTTGATTTTTGAAATTCAAAGTATACATGTCTTTAAATAAAATTATTTTAGTACTTATTATCAAAAATATAGATATTTCATCATGTATATGTAGTGGATCATATCCATACACTCTATGCTTTAAAAGTATTTAAAATATCTTGTTTTTGTATTTGGAGAAGTTTTGAAAAATCTATTTGAAAAAATACAGATTTTGTTTTAAGCCAAAATTTTTAAGTTACAAAAATAGTTCAAAATGTTTGTAACATGTCTTGAATTTACTCAAACATGTTTGTATATCAAAGTATTTTACTGAACTTATTTTTGTAGATTTTTAGAGATTTTATGGGATTTTATCAAAGTCAAAACGCCAAGTTTTAAATCCCTAAATTGTTCTGATCTGGCTTCTGCCGGTCGACCGGCCGGTCGATCGGGCCAGGAGTCGGTCGACCGAATCGGTCCACCGACATGCACAAAACGTGCACGCTAGTTTGGCTGGAGGGCCGGTCGACCGTCCAGAGAGCTCTGCTCTCTGGAAAGCCCAGGTCGACCGGGTCAGTCGACCGGTAGAGAGCTATGCTCTCTGTTCCAGGCCACGGTCGACCGAGCCGGTCGACCGAGGCTCCAACGGTCGGATTTCTGACCGTTGGCGGTCGACCGGGTCGGTCGACCGACAGCCGTCCAGGCTGTTGTTTTGCCCCAACGGCTAGTTTTTCCTAGCCTATAAAAGAGGGCTCTTATGGACTATTTTAAACAAGATTTTTGGAGAGTTTTAAACCTAGTTTTTCCCATCTATTTCAGAAGTTTTCTCCACTAGTTTGAGAGAAAATATTTCCAATTCAAAAGGAAGTTTATCAAGAGTGTTTTAAAAGTGATTTCTTGAGTTTTCCTCCACTTAATCAATCCTAGTTTTCTCACACACATACTTGAGCTATCCATTACTATATCATCTTATAGGAGAGTTATTGTGAGATTGTTTTTAGGTGATCAAAGTGTTGTGATCACCAAAGTTTTCATCTTTGTTTTGAGGAGGCGGACTTGCGGTTCGCGGTGTTTCGAGTTCTAGTGAGAGCTCTTTGTAGAGGTGCAGCCTCGGCGAGCTAGTGGGCTTATGGAGTGTTTTTCTTGCGGGAACAAGAGAGGGACTAGAGAGTCCAAGAGTTCTAGTGAGAACTCCTTGTAGGTGTTGCGGCACCGAGTGATCCGGTGGGATCGATTATAGTGGAAATCCTTCAAGTGTTGAACGCGGGGACGTAGAGCAAGTGTGCTCGAACCTCGAAACAATTCTCCCATGTTTGCGATTGCTCTCTCTCTATCTCTTACTTGTCTTTATATCTTTCATATTTATATTGTCTTTATCTTTATATGCTTGATATACATTGTGCTTAAATTGTTATATGCTTGGGGATTGTTTGCTAACACTTGTATTCAACCAAGAGAGCCAAAGTGGCACCTCAACTCTTATCTAAAGGAATCTTGAGGAGTTAGTCCAGAGCCCTTCACGGGGAATCCGGCTACACTCTTGTGTTATACTTGGTGTTTAGTTTAAGAAGCTTTAGTTTGCATTAATAGTTTTAATTCCGCATTAATTGACCATTAGATTAGCTAGTCACCTATTCACCCCCTTCTAGGTGATTACAAGTATGCGGCACTGAAAACTCACGTTGACAGGCCTCGGGAGTGTACAAATTACAGAGGGCTTCAAACCCCAGTACTGTATGCCAGGCCACCGCCGTCAACTAAGAGGGGGCGACCTCATAAAAAAATCAAAACCTGCAAATGAACTTCGTCATTGGCAGCCTCAATCCTAGCGCTAGCACTAGGGGATGCATATATACACCCTCCTTGCCAGGCGGAGCATAAGAAACATCGACATCATTGGGACAAAACTCAATCTTTATTCCTGGGCCCCAATGAAAGTCATACCTAGCCAAGTATTTATCCACTGTCTCCTTGTCGCGAAGCTTAGAAGTCTTCAGATCAAAGTCCATCTTGATCCTGGTGCGACGAGAAGTTCTCTTTCCCTTCTCCTCCACGAGGAACTTTCCTTTGTCCGATCTATTAGAAGGATTCGATTCTCCCCTTTCTTCATCTTCAGCAGAATAAGAAACTGTCAGAGATTTTGAGATCAAAGGTTAGAGGGAGGTAAGAAAGAAGAAGATGAAGCGAAAGTTTAGAAAAAAATGCCCAAAACCTCAGAATGTAACCCTCATAAACCTAGGAAAATGAACCGTCGCTTGATCAGTGCCTTACACGTGTTATGGTGAATATAACTGACACCTGTCAGTTTAGTTACGTGGAACAAATCTCGAATGCCGCATCGAGTAAAAGGCGGTGATTCGACCAGCACTGCACCAGTGTGATACACATCTAAGACTTTGCCAGACTGTATCACTGTGCACGCCACTACACGACAAAATCTGAAGTAAAAATGAACACCTCGAATCCCGGTCCAAAAAGTTCTCATTCATTCTGCTCCCCTATATATATCGGAGACTCCGGGAACATGAAATTCTGCAGGAGAGTTCTCGCCTCTTCCTGAAGAAGGGAATAAAGGGGGCATATGTAGCGGTTACTTTCTGACTTACCCGAGATCATGACGCATGTTAATCCAGCCTCGCACGGATGTGCGATGCGTGGTTACATTTGGAACAATTAATTCGGAACCACTGTCTCGTTTGGATTGTGAATGGGTCAAGTGATTAACATAAGTGTCAGATCCGATTATAGATAATTCTTATCCTTAAGCCCAACCTTAATTCAAATAAAGGAGCAACCTCCCGGGGGCTATTCATCCTTATCTACAACCAAGTATGAACCACCAGATAGAGATGAACTCTCTCCTACATCAATTCAAACTTGGGCGTTTGGCTCAATCCTTAGTCAGATAATGGATCTTGGTATTCAAACTGAGCAGGTCTTCCTAACCTTATTTATTTAATATGACTTGTATAAATAGAGGAGCCCTTTCAACTGGATGAGGCCCAAGTTTACCCAAATCCAGAGAATACTTTTGTAATCGCCATGACATAGTGGAATCTCTCTCTCTCTCTCTCTCTCTATGATTTTTTTCCCTTTTAGATTTTTCATGTATTTTCATTGTTTTGCGATTGACTTTTCTGTGATTTTTGCTACATTCATTTCCTATTTTGGTGCGTGGATTGATTCCTTAGAAATTACCCACTGCACTATGAAAATATTATGTGTTGTTATAATCACAATAATTGTAAAGACGAAATCATGCATGTAAAAGAAATGTTACATATTGTTAATCCATAATGAAATTATGTTTTCAGAGGAAGGGACCAGGTGGAGGCAGTAGGTGTGAAAACGGGACGAAATTATGTCTTCGAAGGAAGGGACCAGGTGGAACTGGCAGCTGTGAAGATAGTTCTAATGATTTATGAAGTCAAACTAAGTTAAATTGTTATGTGCATGCATATAGATTTATTTAAAAATGTATGTGACATGCATTTCAATGGTCACTTATCTTCTACTTAATAATCGACATATTGCCTGAGGCTCTCCCCAGAATTCATCTTGATGGTCAGGAGGTGGTTACTTTTTTTTTTAGCTCCCGTCGGGAAGCGTACTGGTGGTAGAAGGCCTGCTTCACCTCCTTAAAGCTCTGATAGATTATCTCGAGGGTGCATAGAATCAGTCATAGGCAATGCCTTTGAGATTGGACGTGAACGAACAACTTAAGAGTAAGTCTTCATGAGAATAGACTACTATCTTGTCCTAGTATTGACGGATGTGTTGGATGGGGTTGGCCGCTTCCGAGTAGCACTTGAAGCTCGGCATCATGAACTTCTTCGAGAAGCGTGAGAAGTGATCTCCTCAGAAAGCAGAGAGCCGAAGGTGTTTAATCCACAAGGTTCTGTCTCCTTCTGGACAACATGACTTGCTTTCTTAAACTGCTTTCAGATGATCTCCTCGATGTCCTCCACACGAGGAGCCTTCGGGGCCCTGTGCGACCCAGAGTTTTAGGAGTGCTGACTGCCACTCGGGGAGAGTGATCTGTCGCGCCTCCAATGGCTCTTGGTGCAGGTGGCTCGAGTAGTGCTCGGTGGTGGAGACAGAGGAGTGCGAAACCCTTCTATCCTTTGGTTTTTGGTGGATTGTGATTTACGAAGCATCTCTATCTCGACGACTAGCTGGTTGTGGAGGCGGGGTGTCGATTCTCTCTCGAAGATAGCCTTCTCACGATCACAAGCCGCATCCGCCCATTGTTCATCCATCTGCTTCTGAAGGTCAGAAATCGTCTGGATGAGTTGATTCTCGAGAGCATTGTCCCTTGCCCCCGGTGCAGTAGGCGGGAAGACAGTCCTTCCCCGACATCTTCGATGTGGATGTCAGGAATGGCAGGATGTTGGTCAGAATGTCGTGCGCCTCCTGTGGTGGTTGACCGAGCTTACTGTGGTGGTGGCACGGGAATTGTTCCTCCTTGATGGGGCTGTTGCGACTTCTGAGAGGCTTTTTTGAGGAGGAAAGGGTTTTGAAATTGAGAGAACTTTGAGCTGGACTCAGAGATATCAATAAAAGCACCAAAATATAGAGGTAAATTCCTTAAAAATTTTATCTACACTCAAATTGTAAATTAGGAGAATAAATCAATAACAAATACCAGAGAATTACGTGAAAACCCCGAAGGGGAAAATCACTCTGCAAAAAGAGAGAGAATTCACTAAATTAGAGAGATTACAATGAGTTCTCAATACTCTATTATAAGTTCAATTCTTTAGGGCTCGATTCTCTACAAAGGAGGAAGAGATCAGCACTTATAGCTGAGAGTTGATGAGTTTAGATGGGCTCATATGGATCAGTCCACCATCGTAACTGCATATAACGCCCCAGCTGCAATTGGTAGCGTGGTGCGTGATCTTCGGGGATCGTGTTGGTAAGGATAACAGCTCAGATCCGCAGTTATTACTCACTATGTGCCAAGTTTTTGTAACTGTCATGTTAGCCATGTGGTCAGGTAAGATCAGCTAGATGTGATCGATTCTGGGGCCTCATGTTAGTTATCACGATCTCGCAGAGGTAATAATTTTGACCAATACAAATGGTAAAGATGTGCTAAGGCACATGCACAGAGTATTATATACCATGTAGAGTAGATTGATAACCTCCACTAAGCAGTGTATTTTTATAAAAACAAATGAAAAGAAAAGCATGGAGAGAACATATCAAACGCATGGTGCCAACATTTATTGAGACACTCTCCTACTTAGAGAAGAGAGAGCATTTTTCCTTACAAATTTATTTTATTAAAGACAAGCAAATTCCCTCGTAGAGGATGAATATGCTATTAAGAATAAGACTTAATCCATCTTATTCTTTTAGTACATAGAATCAACGTCTATTTGCATAAGAGTAAAGAACATTTTTTTTTTAAACGTACTATTCCGAATGAACACAATAATGATGGATACAAACCATTTTATTTTTGTTATGCAAGACATAAATATCCAGCTCTATGAGAAGAGAACCAGCCGGAGAACTCAGCTTCTTGCCGAGGACATAACCCCGGGCGAGCCTGAACTGCCCGCTCCCTCCAATGATGCTCCACTCTCGTCTGTCTGAAGCCAGCACGGCCCTCCCGAACACGTCTAGTGTGCTCCCGTTGTACTTCCCCTCCGTGAATACAAAATTCGCAGCCACAAGAGACGCTATCTCTTCTTTGGACACCCTGGGCAAGATTCCCTGGGCTCGCCCGATGAGCTTAGATGTAGGCTCGGGCCCTTCCCTCAGCTCATCGTCGATTGCCACCACACCACCGAATCCATAGAGAGATGAATTCGTTGGGGCGACGATGGATGTGGTTCTGTTTGGACCGGCGGTGATCTCATGGAAGTAGAGGTGCATGTGTGTAATTTCCTTCACTGAATCATCAAGAGCTTCAGATGAGAAGGGAATGGTGGCCAAGAAAGAGATGAAGAGTACAAGGATGAACATGAGAGAGGATGACATTATGTGAGCTTGTTAGCCTTTAGCAGACAGAGAGAGCTTTATATAGGGAGTTTTGGTCAATTTGTTGGGCTTGACTCGATATTATCACGTGCTAATTAAAAGATTGGTATGTTAAAGAAGGCAAGAAGTTGTGTCTCTTCTTGAAAATATAGATAATGAAAATATCTTTCTTTTCAGACCTTACCTCTGATGTGTTCTAAATGTTGGGGATTTGTGAATATTAACCTAAAGAAAAAGACACCATACCAAGCTTTTATGTTCTCTCTTCTCTCCCTCCTTGAGCTTTTCCTCGTGAAGAGTTCTGTTCTTCTGTTTTAAATTAAATTTTATTTTCTCTAATAGGCAATTGTCTCTTATCTCAGCACAAGTTCTATTCTCACACTCACGCCGGGTGCTAGTACATTCCGGAGGATCTATTATCTCTAGTTGACACGACCGTTTCAACGTCCGAGTGATAGGGCGGTCTTTATCTTCAAGGGCAGTGATTAGCACGCCTGCTCTTTTCACATGCAAGCTTTATTTTCTTTTGTTTATTTATTTGATTTATATTGAAATTTGTTTGAATATTGTTATTTGATTAAGCTCTAAATTTCAGTAAATTAAAATATCTAAAATATAAGATAATACAACTTGGCAACAACACTAAACTGGTCAAAAGCCTTTAATTTTCTAATTAAAATAAATTCGTAAGTTTGTTACACGGGACAGATATCTTACAGGGATGCATTTATCGCGTTGATTGGTGAATTTGGACAACGATGCAAGGAAAAATAAATTTTGAAAGTTAAGGAGAAAGTGACGAGGGATTTTATAATGTTTACAGGCATCATATATATATAAAGTAACTTAGGTGGCTAGTCTTGTACTTTACTTTAATTATATTCGTGTAGTTGGCAACTAAGCTAGAAATGGTTTCCGTCTGCTACTTGACTTTGTGAAAACAGGAATGCCTTCTAATTAGGGGAGTGAGCATACTGATAAGTTCGGCTCCTTAACGAGCCAAGAGCGAGCTGATAAGTTCAATAACGAGCCGAAGATGAACTGTTAATGAACCATTTATTTATTCGATAATTTTTTAAATCAAGCTTTTAGCATTGATACCAAGAGTTTCTAACAGCCTCCTTAAGAAAGGAAACAGGCTTGTAGTTCAATTTCTATATTTCTTGAATAACTCATTTATATTTCATTATATTTAAGTAATTCATCTGATAATGAGGCGTCAAACAATTTATGCAAAATTATTTCCAATATATATTAAATATCAAATACCAGTTTATTTGAATCAAACAGGAGCGAGTAATTTTAGTTTGAGTTCGGCTCCTTACAAACTCGACCAATTCGATTGAGCTAAAATCGAATTAAATACCAAGTTGAACACGAACAGTTTGCATAGCAACTTTCTTGTTATTTTATTATTTTTAAATTTATTAGTACAAATATTTTCTTATACTTTATTGCATATAAAAACTTTACATTTAGGAGGTTTCATATTCCCAAAATAATTGGTAGGATAATTTGATTTTTAATTAAATATTAATTTTTTTGGGGTAATTAAATGAGAGGGTCGTATGAAAGCAACCCGATGTCCGCCGTGTACGGAACCCGAATCGCGGACTCGTGAGCGAGCGAAGCTCTTAACAAATTCAGAGCAGCCATTGGGCCACATGCGATGACTAATTCAATATTACATTGCCGTGGTAGTTGAGCTTGGCTTTCTAGAGGAGGAGTTTGGTCAAAACATGATATTCATGCCGGAACAAGTAGCAAAATAAGTTTGGACATGATTTTTAGCCATGTGGAACAATCATGATTTTTAGTCTGTGGAACAAGCAACAAGATACAGAGAAGAGTAAGAGTTCGGACAAAATTTTTAAAACAGTAAGATTTGGGACAGTATCTCAAAAAATTAACTTATTAGATTGAGTAGCTCAATTTTTATATGCCCAAGACTATTCACATGTTTAGCTGATGTGAGAATATTTGTTCGACATCCAACTCAACAATTCCTTTCGAACAAAAAATCTGCCTGTAAGCTCATCTTTCTTCACATCTGAAAGATCATATGCTCCATCAAGATCACAACTCTTTTATTGCGAGGATTGACAAGTTACGCTTTATATGAAGCAACAATATAGCTTGTTACTCCTCTTCACCGCGGGGGAAGCGGCATGCCTTACGTGGAGTAGGAGAACTGCTGCCAAATCCGCAAGAGCCCTGTTAGTATTTTGAGTGTTTCATATTCATTGGAGATGGATTCAGGTTCAGGTGGAGCTGTTACAAACCTCAGAAATCGAGCACAAACATGCACAAGACTTGTGCATATTATAAGTCGACTTATAAACCATATTAGTTGACATTTTTTTAGCCTAGTCGACTTATACTTCATGTATAGTCGACTAGTACTTGCAATAGAAAGTAAGGTTCTCAGATTTTATCAGATTAATCGACTCATATTTTGATATAATCGATTAATACACATTACAAGTCAAATTATACTTGAGTATATGATTAGTGGTTAATTTTGCATCATAATCATCACTTTACCTACCATATTATGTTAAATATATTGCTAATAATTCTCTTTTGGGCAATTTGCAAATAATTCAAAAGCTAAGGGCAAAGATGTAAAATAATTCAAAATTTTCAGGTATTTTTCAAATTTTTAAAGAGTTTTCTTAGAGTAAGAAGAATCATTCTAGATAGGGGTAGATTAGTCCTAAAATAATTGGATGAATCTGAACTAATGCTAGCCTAAGTGCGTAGAGAGATGAATATTCCCTGAAGATCTCCTTCTAAAAGATAGACAGTTGGTGCTGGATCAGAGCAAATGGTTACTACATTGCCTCTAGATAATGAGTTGATGTGCTCAATTGCCTCCTTGTTGAGATGAGAATAGACCGATAATACACAAAGATTAACTGAAAGCTATTTTGGAATGCAAGATAAAGAATATCACAAATATGAAAAATGTAAAGCAATAGAAAGCAAGACACATTCAAACGCAAACACAAGAGAATTTGTTCCGAGGTTCGACCCACTGTTTTACGTCCCCGCCTTCACCACTATGAAGGATTTCACTATTCTCTAAGGGATCTTCCACAAAGGGACCTTACACCAAAGGGTTACAACTTGGTCTACTCAAAACCGGAATACACAACTCCACCAACTCAATCCTCTACACAAGAGGTAGCTCAAAAGTCAAGAGAGGTTATAAGGCACTTGGCGATCTAGCAAGACCACAGACACTCCCTCACAATTTCTTAAAGAGTGGAATATGAGGTGATGCTCAAGAAGCCAAGTGAGAGAAGAATATCAGTTAAAGAGATTTGAGAAGTTTCAAAACCAACTTAAAAAGCTTTGAAAAGAAAAGAACTTTGAAATAGAAAGCTAGAAAACTATTCTCTCTTGAAACAACTTGAAAACTTGAGTATTTTTCTTATCTAAAATAAAAACCCATGCCCCATATATATATAGACAATGAATAAATATCATTTATAAATCATACCAGGTCATATGGGATGAGTTTAGCCACTTGGAAATAAAAAATGCCCGTTGTAATTCATTAAAAACAAAACAGATTTAAAAACTAGCCGTTATGACCATCTGGCGGCCTACCGGTCGACCGACAGGTCAGCCAGAAAAGAGCCGTTAGCTCCGGTCGACCGGGCAGTCGACCACTCTTTATATAAAAGGATAATTTTGAATTGTCGGTCGACCGACCCTAACCGAGAGTAAGGGACTTTTAGTCGGTAGACCGCAAGGGCTGGCGGTCGACTGGTCGGTCGACCGACAACGTGCACGTTCTTGGCCAAAGGCCCGGTCAGCTGACCGGTCGACCGTTTTGGCCTGTAATGAGCAACGGTCGACCGTTTTGGCCTGAAATAGTCTAAAAATAGGTTTTTGAAGTTAAAACAAATTTCAAAATATTTTGTATTGGTTTAAGGGTGATGTAGCACAGTATAGGAGATGAAATACATGTTTTAAACTTGATATAAAAATTTGAAAAAATTATGAAACATGTATCAATACTAAACATGAAAAGACACCAATACTACCCAAAAACTTGTATATTTTGAAAAAAGTGTATTTTGTGTGTGTAACTCCTTGAGCATTACTATCATATTCTACACTTTAACATACTAAAATCTTACAAGGCTCTAGGTGACTAAAAGATCTTCAACCGGGCTTCTCTATTAGTAACATCTGGGTGTATTGAGCTTTGATCTCGTATTTGGGTCTTCTTGAGTCTCCAACACCTTCCTTTAGAGGAAGAAACTCCTTAAATCTCTAGAACCTAAAAAAGACTTAACCACCTGAACTCGATTAGTACAAATAACCACATATGTTTTGTTATCATCAAAATCATAAAATTGGGTGATTGTAACCTTGGGCCAACATGTTCTATGCCTAGCCTCTCGCTCTATATGGAGATATCGATACATAACAGCCTCATCTTCCATCTAGAGCATGAGCTGACCGCCATCAGTTGGAGGTGAGCGAGCTTATGGACATGGCATCCAAATGAATAGACAGATGGTCTAAGAAGAGGCAGAAGCTGAAAGAGCTGAAAAAAGAGAACCTCGACCTGTCCATGGATCTAAGAGAGCTGAACAAGATAAAGCTCCAATTTATAGTGTCCCTCCTAGACAGGTTGGAACAGTTAAAAAAGATAATGGATGATATTACTGATTCAGAAGATTCTCTCTGAGAAGAAATTGGAGATTGCCTTTCTTCAGTCGCTGTCGACTCAAGAGAAGGAGGAAACTCATGCACTGAAAGTAAGGTGGTCCGAGAGTTGGAGGTGGTTCGGAGCAGAATGAGCGCGAGATAAAGAGACTCTAAGGAGAGTTCTGTCAAAAAGATGATCTCTACCAGAAGTTATTCGAAGAGAACAAAGAATTGCATTTTGAAGTGAGCAAGCGTCATCCTCAGGACTGATATAGCCAAGGAGGTGGTGGCCCGAACAGGAGGCGCTAACCACAGATCGCTTGTTTCAGCATTTGTATCCATTTGTACTTCTTTTATATCCCCAAATTTGTAATAACATGTTGTATTTGTCCGAGTCTTAATTTTTCTGGATGTGTGTTTGATCCATAGCACTGGGCTAATCATGTTTGATTCTATGTCAGACCTTTTCCTTTTTAATATTGGTTCAACTCGCTTATCTGATTGCGTTAAAACCCAAGTAGTCGGACTAGAACGTGTTGACAGTTGTTGGAGTCACTTGACCATTGTGGGGGCTGACAGGAAAACTTCTACGTTATGAGAGAATCTCTGAGTAAGGGTAGACATCAGGGCGAGGGCCAGATATAGGTCATTTCCCGAGCTGCCGTCAGGGGGAGGGCCCGATATAGGCTATAGAAGCCATAGGGACAACCTTCAAGTAGAGTCTTCGTATCGGCATGGCCGTCTGGATGAGAAATTGATAGGCCATTTGGCGAGCATTCCTCTTTTAGTAGACTCCCCAAGAAAGGGTAACCATGAGGGTGAGGACCCGCTGTAGGTTGTTCCTCGAGTAGCCATTAAGGCGAGGGCCCGGCTATAAGAACCATAGGGAAGACTTTAACCTTTCAGAAGAGTCTCCGCGTAGGCTTGATCGTTAGGGAGAGAACCCGCTATTGGTCATTGGGCGAGCCTCCGTATTTTAGGAGACTCTCCGAGAAGGGGTAGCTGTCAGGGTGAGGCCCTATTATAGGCTATTGAGATACTCGAGATGCCATCCGGGTGAGGGCCCGATGTAAGCAGTTCTCCGAATAGTCATCATGGCAAGGACTATGTGCCTGCTGTGGAGATACTCAAGATATCATCATGGTGAGGGCCTAATGTAGGCGGTTCTCCAAGTAGTCATCTAGGTAAGGGCCCGGTGCTTGTTGTTGAGACACTCGAGATGTCATCAGGGTGAGGGCCCGATGTAAATGGTTCTCCGAGCAGTCGTCAGGGCGAGGGCCCGGTGAACACTGTTGAGACACTCGACATGCCGTCAGGGCGAGGGCCCGATGTAAGTGGTTCTTCGAATAGTCACGGTGCATACTCCTGAGGCACTCGAGATGCCGTCAGGGCGAGGGCTAATGTAGGTAGTTCTCCGAGCTATCGTCAGGGCGAGGGCCCAGTGCATGCTATCGAGACTATCGAAATTGCTAAGAAAGATGGAACATAATGTGAAATTTTTCATTGAATGTTAATGGATGTTACACATAATATAATTTCACATGAAAGGCATTCCATTACTTCTCGAGTGCTTTCTTGTCTTGATCAACTGAAGTGTATGAGCCATTGCCTTCTCTGGCTAACACAATGATGGACCCTCCCAGTTTAGCTGGAGCTTCCCTGTGTTTCTCTTCTTGGTGCTCTGAATGACTCGCTTTATGATAGGTCACCAACTTGAAATTCACAGGCCTTCACTTTCTTGTGATGGGCATCCTTGATTTGTTGCTGACAGGTGACAATGTGTATCCGAGGCTCCCGTTATTTCTCCTCTGATTGATCTTGGGCTAAGTGAAGTTGAATAGCGTTCTAGTCCCGATCGATTCCCCTGTACGGAGTGTTGGCATGCAAATATCAATAGAGATAATGGCCTCCATCGTATAAGCTAATAAGAACGGAGTCTTAACCGTCAAGATGCTCTTGCCAGTCCTGTATGCCCATAGCACTCTGGGGAGTTTCTCTACCCATTTGCTTTTGCTTTATCGAGACTCTTGCACATGCTGTAAAGGATAGTGTGATTACTGATCTCGGCCTGGCCATTGCGTTGTGGATAGTAGGGGATGAAGAACTAATAGGGGATTCTGTACTTGGATCAGAAGCTCGCCACTTGCTTGCTCGCGAAGTTAGTCTCATCTTCGGAGATGATGGTATAAGGAAGCCCGAAGTGGCACATGAAATTTTGCCAAAGAAACTTGATAATTTGTTGCCCTGTGACATCAGAGAGCACCACTACTTTCACCCACCTAGTGAAGTAGTCCATGACCACTAGTAGGAATCTGAACTGATGCAGCGCACGGGAAAGAGGACTTATCACATCATGTCCCCACTGTATGAAGGGATAGGGACTCCGCAGAGTTTGGAGGTTCATGTTGAGTCTGCTTGAAGAACCTCTGACATTGCGGGCATTTCTTCACGTACTCTTTAGCCTCATCGAACATTTTCGACTAGTAGTATCCTTGGTTGATGGCTTTATGGGCAAGAGATCGACCTCTCATGTGGTTCTCATAGTCACCATCATGGATCTCCCGTATCATCCTTTTGGCTTCCTTTGGATCGAAGCACCTTAAGTATGGGTCAGAGTGCAGTCCAGATATGGCCTCTTTGTATAGAAGTTTTCCAAGGAGTACATATCTGATGGTGAGATGCTTCAACTTCTAGCTTCGGCATTGTTATCGGGGATAATCCAATCTTTGAGAAAAGATATGATAGGTTCTCTCCACTCAAGAGATAAATCTAGATACAAGACTTCCTCGTCAGGCTTGTCAATGCTCAGTTCCAGGAAGTGCTTGACAGGAATCTCGCATCTAAATTGGAAGTTAATGGCTGCGGCTAGTATGGCCAAGGAGTCTGCGTGGCTATACTCGGATCTTGAAGTCACAATGACTTTCTAAATCATGATGATGTTCAAGTACATGGCCATCCGATCATCTTTAGCTATGTATTCTCCATTGATTTAACTCATTATGAGTAGTGAATCGCAACGAACTTCGAGCTTTGTGACTATGAAGGTAGTCGCCATCTTGAGACCTGCAATGATTGGTCCAGACTCAGCCTCGTTGTTGGTGGCTCGAAACCCGAGGGAGTAAGACAACTCGATGAAGGATCCTTCTAGGGTAGAGAGGACTATCCAAATATGGCGCCCTTATCATTTGATGCTCTGTCTACATTCAAGATCCACCCTTTTAAGAGGTTGCTCTATGGTGGAGATCCTGGTGTGAACTCAACAATAAACTCTGCGAAGATTTACCCTTAGATCGTTGTCCTCGGTTTGAAGGTGACTCCTAAGGGTTTGATCTCTGTGACCCACTTCGTAATTCTAGAGTTAGCCTCGAGATTCTCCACAATGGTCCTCAATGGCTATTCTGTCAGCATGATGATGGGGAAAAACTAAAAGTAATGCATTAACTTTCTCGTGGTGATGAAGAGAGCGACTATGAGGTTTTCAATCCTTGTGTATCTTATTTGAGCGTTAATCAAGGCCTTGCTGACATAGTAGACTGGCTTTTGGATGCCCCCATCTTTACAAACCAAAGCTATGCTCATTACAGTGTCAGAGGCTACGAGATAGAGGAACAGTGTTTTGTCAGGAAGTGAATTGGATAGAAGTGGAGGAGACGCCAGATAAGCCTTCAGACTTTTAAATGCTACTTCACACTGATCATTCCAAAAATGTCAGCTCCATTCTTCTTGATGGCAGGATGAATGGTTGCACTTGTCATTTGATTTACCAAGGAAGCGGTTGAGGGCCGCGAGGAGATTGTTGAGGATTTAGACCTCCTTGATAGTGGTTGGGGACTTCATCTCCAACCTGGCAGATAACTGGCTGGGGTTGGCCTCAGTTTCCTTCTGAGTGACCAGATACTGGAGAAACATGCTAGAAGCTACTTTGAAGGTACTTTTCTCAGGGTTGAGCTTCCCTTTAAACTTTTGGAGAGGAGCGAATGCATCCCCCAAATTCTTCACATGGTCGGAGAGATAGAGACTACTCACAAGCATGTTGTTGACATACACTCCATTGTGTTCCCAATCAGCTCTTTGAAGACTTCATTAACCATCCGCTGGAAAGTGGCTCCGATGTTCTTCAAGCCGAAGGGCATGCGGTAGATGGCATGGCTGGTATTGAAAGCCGTCTTGTCCTCGACTTTTGGATGCATCTTAATCTGATTGTATCTCGAGTAAGCAACTATGAAGCTGAGAAATTCATGGCCTGCTATTACGTAAACCATTCGGCCTAGCTAGGCAGGGGAAAGCATCTTTGGGGCAAGCCTTATTCAAGTCAGTGAAGTCTATGCAGACTCTCCACTTCCAATTTTCTTCTTCATCGGAACTGAATCGGTGAGCCAGTCAAGTTAAAGAGTCTTTCGGATGAAGCCGACCATGAGGAGCTGATCAACTTCATCTTTCAGGACTCAAGCATGATATGCATTCATTTGTTGTCTTCTGCTTCATTGGTTTGACTTTGGAGATGGTAGACAACTTGTGGCAGATGATAAAGGGATCCACCCTGCGCATATATATCGGGGACCATGCGAACACATCAAGCGTCTCAGACAGAAACTTCTTGAATTGATCCTCCTCTAGGGCAGAAAGCTCTGTGCCTATCCAGAGAACTCATTCTGGGTGATAGGGGTTCGCATGGATAATTTGGCCTCCTCCTCTGATCTACTGTCAGGAGTTTCAGCTCAAAGTCTGGGATTCCCGCACTGTGATTGCTATTCAGTAACAATCTGCTTCAAGTTCTTTCTCTCGGGAAGGTCCTCCTCAGAAACTATCTTCTCAGGACTGCATTCGCAGTCTTTGACTTCCAGCTCATCTTCTTCTGAGCGGCAGCGTAGATGGTCCTGGCTACGGCCCCAGTTGGAGTAGGGTACCGCACTAGCTGGTGATAGGTGAACTTTACGACCTTCATTATGCGGAGCTAGGGTCTTTCGAGTATTGCGTTGTGGGAGGGATCCACGTCCAACTCGTAGAACTCCATGATGACGTTATAGGGTTCTGCGCGAACTTAGAGCGAAAATGTGCTCGGAGAGTGCGTTTTGTTCCCTTCAAACCCATATAGGTGAGATTATATTTGAGGGATGATCATCGCTCAGGTAGTATCTGGAGTGTTCTCTATCCTGTCTAGGGTACCTCCTTATAGGATGTTAACGGAGCTTCCCCCATCGACCAGAACCTTGGACATTTGGCAGTTGTCGATGATCATAGTGACGAGCAGAGCGTTGTTGTGCGGGAAGTGAACAATTGATGTGTCAAAGATTGGCTTTCTAGGAACCAGTGGTGGGCTAGTTAGCACCTTGGGTACTTGCTCCTGCGGGCCTCATTAATGTAGATGGCCCTTTCTCGAGAGGTGGTGATTTCAATCGGGGAGGCACTGAAGATGGCATTGATTTTTCGATACTGGATGACCTGGCTCTCCAACTGCGGGACCTCGGGGGCCCCCACTTCACCTTGGTCTCTAAGGGCTGCCTGAGGTTGAGGACAAACTCTTGTAGATAGCCTCGATCTATCAATTACTTGAGTTGTCTCCGGAGAGAGCGGCACTCCATGGTACGATGCCACAGACCGTCGTGGAAAGCACAATACTCCACGGCTCCCAGTCCCTTCGAGATTGACGGGAGTCATCTCGGGCGCTTGATAAACTCCTTGTCCTTGATTGCACTGTACACTTATTCCATGGAGACTTTGAATAGAGTGAGTTGGCTACATACCTATAGGCCTTGATGATGTTTCGAGTGGGCTTGTTGACAGCTCCGATCGCCCGGCTTGCTGTCTTCTTCGGAGGAGTAGGTTGCGCCTTCTATTTCTCCACTTCGACACCTCGCTTGGGAGAGTGGTTGGCAGAACTTCGGGTAACATCCTCAACTTGAATATACTTCTGGGCACGAGTGAGGATGTCCCTTATCTTGGTAAACTCATATTTCACCAGATGCTTGTAGAAGGAGTGAGTAATTTATAACCCAGTGATGAACGTGGAGACAGTCACGTCGTCATTGCAGTTATACACCAGAGCCATTTGGCTCTAAAAATAACTTACATACTGCTTGAGGCTCTTCCCACAATTCATTTTGATGATGAAGAGGTGGTTACTATTTTTTTTAGCTCCAATCGGGAAGCGTACTGGTGGTAGAAGGCTTGCTTCACCTCCTTAAAACTCCGAGAGTTAATCTCGAGAGTGTGTAGAACCAGACATAGGCAGTGCCATGGAGATTGGACGTGAACACACGACTCAGGAGTAAGTCTTCATGAGAGTAGACTGCTATCTTGTCCTGGTATTTACGCATGTGTTGGATGGGGTTGGCGGCTTCCGAGTAGCACTCGAAGCTCAGCATCATGAACTTCTTCGAGAAACGGTGAGAAGTGATCTCCTCAGAAAGCGGAGAGTCGAAGGTGTTTAATCTACAAGGCTCTGTCTCCTTTTGGAGAACATGAGTTGCTTTCTTAACCTGCTTTCAGACGATCTCCTCAAATGTCCTCCACGCGAGTAGCCATCGGGGACCTGTGCGACCCAGAGTTCTCAGAGTGCTGACTGCCACTCGGGGAGAGTGATCTGTCACGCCTCCAATGGCACTTGGTGCAGGCGGCTCGAGTAGTGCTCAGTGGCGGAATCGGAGGAGTGTGAGACACTTCTATCGTTTGGTTTCTTGTGGATTGTGATTTCGAAGCATCTCTATCTTGATGATCAGCTGGTTGTGGTGGCGGGGTGTCGCTTCTCTCTCGAAGGTAGCCTTCTCACGATCATGAGCCGCATCCGCCCATTGTTCATTCGTTTGCTTCTAAAGATCAGAAAGCATTAGGATGAGTTGGTTCTCAGGAGCATTGTCCCTTGCCCCCTGGTGCAGTAGGTGTGGAAGACAGTCCTTCCTCGACATCTTCAATGTGGACGTTAGGAATGGCAAGATGTTGATCAGAATGTCGTGCGCCTCCCACGGTGGTTGACCGAGCTGACTATGGTGGTGGCACGGGAATCGTTCCTCCTTGATGAGGCCATAGCGACTTTGGAGTAGCTTTTTTGAGGAGGAAAGGGTTTTGAAATTGGGAGAAATTTGAGCTGGACTCAGAGTTATTAATGAAAGCACCAAAATATAGAGGTAAATTTCTTAAAAATTTATCTACACTCAAATTGTAAATTAGGAGAATAAATGAATAACAAACATCAGAGAATTACGTGAAAACCCCGAAGGAGAAAATCACAGTGCAAAAAGAGAGAGAATTCATTAAATTAGAGAGATTACAATGAGTTCTCAATGCTTTATTACAAGTTCAATTATCTAGGGTTCGATCATCTGCAAAGGAGGAAGAAATCGACTCTTATAGCTGAGAGTTGATGAGTTGAGATGTGGTATGCGAGATCTCCACCTATGGATCAGCCCTCCATCGTAACTGTAAGTAACGCCCCATCTGCAATTGGTAGCATGGTGCGTGATCTTCGGAGATTGTGTTGGCGAGGATAACAGCTCAGTTCCGCAGTTATTACTTACTATGTGTCAAATTGTTGTAACTGTCCTGTTAGTCATGTGGTCAGGTAAGATCAGCTGGATGTGATCGAATATGAGGCTTCTATGATCTGTGAGATTTGTTAGTTATCACGATCTCAAAGAGGTAATAATTTTGACCAATACAAATGGTAAAGATGTGCTAAGGCACATGCACAGAGTATTATATACCATGTAGAGTAGATTGATAACCTCCACTAAGCAGTGTATTTTTATAATATCAAATGAAAAGAAAAGCACGGAGAGAACATATCAAACCAATGGTGCCAACATTTATTGAGACACTCTCTCCTACTTAGGGAAGAGAGAGAGCATTTTTCCTTAAAAATTACTTTTATTAAAGACAAGCAAATTCCCTCGTAGAGGATGAATATGCTATCAAGAATAAGAATTAATCCATCTTATTCATTTAGTACATAGAATCAACGTCTATTTGCATAAGAGTAAACAAGCATTTTTTTTTTAAACGTACTATTCCGAATGAACACAATTATGATGGATACAAACCATTTTATTTTTGTTATGCAAGACATAAATATCCAGCTCTATGAGAAGAGAACCAGCCGGAGAACTCAGCTTCTTGCCGAGTACATAACCCCGGGCGAGCCTGAACTGCCCGCTCCCTCCAATGATGCTCCACTCTCGTCTGTCTGAAGCCAGCACGGCCCTCCCGAACACGTCTAGTGTGCTCCCGTTGTACTTCCCCTCCGTGAATACAAAATTCGCAGCCACAAGAGACGCTATCTCTTCTTTGGACACCCTGGGCAAGATTCCCTGGGCTCGCCCGATGAGCTTAGATGTAGGCTCGGGCCCTTCCCTCAGCTCATCGTCGATTGCCACCACACCACCGAATCCATAGAGAGATGAATTCGTTGGGGCGACGATGGATGTGGTTCTGTTTGGACCGGCGGTGATCTCATGGAAGTAGAAGTGCATGTGTGTAATTTCCTTCACTGAATCATCAAGAGCTTCAGATGAGGAGGGAATGGTGGCCAAGAAAGAGATGAAGAGTACAAGGATGAACATGAGAGAGGATGACATTATGTGAGCTTGTTAGCCTTTAGCAAACAGAGAGAGATTTATATAGGGAGTTTTGGTCAATTTGTTGGGCTTGACTCGATATTATCACGTGCTAATTAAAAGATTGGTATGTTAAAGTAGGCAAGAAATTGTGTCTCTTCTTGAAAATATAGATAATGAAAATATCTTTCTTTTCAGACCTTACCTCTGATGTGTTCTAAATGTTGGGGATTTGTGAATATTAACCTAAAGAAAAAGACACCATACCAAGCTTTTATCTTTTCTCTTCTCTTTCTCTTTTGAGCTTTTTCTCATGAAGAGTTCTGTTCTTCTGTTTTAAATTAAATTTTATTTTCTATAATAGGCAATTGTCTCTTATCTCAGAACAAGATCTATTCTCACACTCACGCCAGGTGCTAGTACATTCCGGAGGATCTATTATCTCTAGTTGACACGGCCGTTTCAACGTCCGAGTGATAGGGCGGTCTTTATCTTCAAGGGCAGTGATTAGCACGCCTGCACTTTTCACATGCAAGTTTTGTTTTCTGTTGTTTATTTATTTATTTATTTGATTTATATTGAAGTTTGTTTGAATATTGTTATTGCATGTTTAAGCTCTAATTTTAGTAAATTAAAATTTCTAAAATATAAGATAATACAACTTAGCAAACACTAAACTGGTCAAAAGCCTTTAATTTCTAATTAAATTTAAATTCGTAAGTTTGTCACACAGACAGATATCTTGCAAGGATGCATTTATCGCGTTGGTTGGTGAATTTGGACAACGATGCATGGAAAAATAAATTTTGAATGTTAAGGAGAAAGTGACGAGGGATTATATAATGTTTACAGGCATCATATATATATAAAGTAACTTAGGTGGCTAGTCTTGTACTTTAATTATATTCGTGTAGACTAGCTAAAAATAGTTTCCTTCTGCTACTTGAATTTGTGAAAATAGGAATGCCTTGTAATTAGGGGAGTAAATGAGCCGAACTCGAGCATGCTGATAAGTTCGGCTCGTTGACGAGCCAAGAGCGAGCTGATAAGTTAGATAACGAGCCGAAGATGAACTGTTAATGAACCATTTATTTATTCGATAATTTTTGAAATCAAGCTTTTAGCATTGATACCAAGAGTTTCTAACAACCTCCATGAGAAAGGAAACAGGCTTGTAGTTCAATTTCTGTTTTTCTGGAATAAATCATTTATATTTCATTATATTTAAGTAATTCATCTGATAATGAGGCGTCAGTGGGCTTATGTTTAGGGGGCAATTCAGACCCGATTCGCCAGACCCGACCCGACCCGACCCAGAGTAAGTGGGTATGGGTTTGAGCTATACGGGTTTGGGTCGTAATCGGGTCGACCCACCAGACCCGATTAATAAATGGGTCGGGTCGATCCAAACCCACCAAACCCGCTAAGACCCGCTAAGACCCATTTACCTTTTTATATTTTTGATCCAGAGATTTTTTTTTGGGAATCATTTATCATTTCCGCTCAGGGACTTCATAATTTAGCTCTCCATCCTTTCTTCATCAAAATCCAATACACCATACACATTACACAATCTTCTATGAAAACCTAAAGCCCATTAATTTTAACTACATTCTCATAATAAACAAAATTATATTGCATAAACAATCCCTGAGTTTGTCTCAATCCCACTAATACTTTCACCTTTATTTCAGAGAATAAGAAGCATTGCATTTGATATACATAATTTTATGGTTTTTAACTTATTGAAACCAACATTATGCCACTGTCATCTACTTATAGAACGCAAAAACAAGGTTCCTACAAAATATTTACCGCTAACGGGTCGACCCGACCCGGCCGACCCATTTAGTTAAATGGGTCAAATGGGTCGGGTCGGGTCGACCCACATAATACTGGGTCGGGTTTGGGTTTGGATTTTTGACCCATATAAATAAATGGGTCGGGTCGACCCGACCCGATTATGGGTCGACCCATTTAAGACCCGACCCGACCCAATTGCCACCCCTAGCTTATGTACAATTTATGCAAAATTATTTCCAATATATATTAAAATATCAAATACCGGTTTATTTGAATCAAACATGAGCGAGTAATCTTAGTTTGAGTTCGGCTCCTTTACAAACTCGACCAATTCGATTGAGCTAAAATCGAATTAAATACCAAGTTGAACACGAACAGTTTGCATAGCAGCTTTCTTGTTATTTTATTATTTTTAAATTTATTAGTACAAATATTTTCTAATACTTTATTGCATATAAAAACTTTACATTTAGGAGGTTTCATATTCCCAAATAATTGGTAGGATAATTTGATTTTTAATTAAATATTAATTTTTTGGGTAATTAAGTGAGGGGGTCGTGTGAAAGCGACCCGATATCCGCGGTGTATGAAATTCGAATCGCAGACTTCGTGAGTGAGCAAAACTCTTAACAAATTCAGAGCTGCCATTGGGCCACATGCCATGAGTAATTCAATATTACATTGCCGGAGTAGTTGAGCTTGGCTTTCTAGAAGTGAAGTTTGGTCAAAACATGATTTTCATACCGGAACAAGCAGCAAAATAAGTTCGAACTTGATTTTTAGCCATGTGGAACAATCATGATTTATAGTCTGTGGAACGAGCAACAAGATACACAGAGAAGGGTGAGAGTTTGGACATAATTTTTAGTCCCATGAAACAAGAAACAGTAAGATTTGTGACACCATTTCAAAAAATTAACTTATTAGATTGAGTAGCTCAATTCTTATATGCCCAAGATTATCCCCATGTTTAGCTAATGTCAGACTATTTGTTCGACAACCAACTCAACAATTCCTTTTGAATAAAAAATCTACCTATAAGCTCTTCTTTCTTTAGATCTGGAAGATCAAATACTCCATCAAGATCACATCTCTTTCATTGCGTTGATTAACAAGTTACGCCTTATTTGAAGCAACAATATAGCTTGTTACTCCTCTTCACCGCGGGGAAGCGGCACGCTTTACGTGAAGTAGGAGAACTGCTGCCAAATCCGCGAGAGCCCTATTAGTATTTTGGGTGCTTCATATTCATTGGAGATGATTTCAGGTTCAAGTGGAGGTGCTACAAACCTCAGAAATCAAGCACAAACATGCACAAGGCTTGTGCATATTGTAAGTCGACTTATAAACCATATTAGTTGACTTTTGTTTAGCCTAGTCGACTTATACTTCATATATAGTTGACTTGTACTTGCAATAGAAATAAGGTTCTCAGATTTTATCAGATTAATCGACTGATATTTTGATATAATCGATTAATACACATTACAAGTCGAATTATACTTGAGTATATGATTAGTGGTTAATTTTGCATCATAATCATCACATTACTTATCATATTATGTTAATTATATTGCTAATAATTCTCTTTTGGGTAATTTGTAAATAAATCAAAAGTCAAGGGCAAAGTGTAAAATAATTCAAAAATTTCAGCTATTTTTCAAATTTTTAAAGAGTTTTCTTAGAGAGCAAGAAGAATCATTCTAGATAGGGTTGATTACTCCTAAAACAATTGGATGAATCTAGATTATTGCTAGCCTAAGTGCGTAGAGATATGAATATTTCCTGGAGATTTCCTTCTAAAAGATAGACAGTTGGAGCTGGATCGGAGCAAATGGTTACTACATTGCCTGTAGATGATTGAGGCAAAACCTGCACAAAAAATACGGAATTTTAGATTTAAGAATAAAAATGTGCAAGTGCTCAATTCTTACCGCTATAGCAAGTGGCTATGCGGGTCGTGATCCACAAGGAGGGTTTTGCGATAGAAGCGTTTACGTTTTTGTATTGAAATCTTTATAAAAATCAAACGAGAGTTCTTCTCTGTTTTTAAATTAAGAAAATGGAAATTATGTTAAAGTTAGAAGAAAATGAGAGATGAAGAAGGTGGGAAAAATCAGAAAACGATAAAAGCGATTATGTACAAATGGAGTGAGTGGAGAAGAAAGAGTTGGAAGAGGTGGTGATTTAATTTACAGAAATGAAAAAGAAAAGAAAACAAATATTTACCTTCTTTTCACCAAAAGCTTACCTTGAGTTCTTAGCTTCAATGTTACCTTGAATTGGAAGCAGTTAGCGCATAGCCCATAAGAGTCGAGTGTTGGTCTCTTCCACATTACATCATCAAGATACGCAAGTATGAAATGATACAGAGAGACTCACAATTCCATCGTCATGAGCTATCGGTGGCACTCGCAAAGGCAAGGCTCTTTCGATGCTTTTAGACTCACTTGGAAGACAGTTGTACCAAAAAGAAAGGTAAAATAGAAAAGAAGAAGAGAATTAAAAAGAACATACAAGGAAATAGCATTGATTTGATTTCATAACAATCGAAGAAAAGAAATAAAACCTTACACCAATTGTCACTTTTAGCTCAAGCTTCAGTCTTGTTCTTCGATGAAAGTTGATCTCCTCAGAATTACATAAATGAAAACTAAATTACATGAAAAAGAAAAGCAAAAACCTAAACTAAGAAATGAAAAACTAGGCTAAATCCTATTCTGCCTTTTTTTTTCCCTGCTCAGCTAAAACCAGTATTTATAGGCAAAAAAAACCTAAAGGAGAAGATCCCAGGAAGATTGGGGGAATCTCCTGGTCTGATGTATTTCCCGTATCTTCTTCTGATTTTCTTGTTTTTTTCTTCAAAAGTTGACAAAACAGCCTTTGATTGTGCTTGATTCAGGGAGGATTCTTCTCAACCTTCCTTATATGCCAAGATTTTGCCTTGATTTAGGGAGGATTCTTCTCAACCTTCCTTATATACCAAGATTTTGCCCACAGGGAGGATTCTTCTCAACCTTCCTTATATGCCAAGATTTTGCCCTGATTTCTTCATCTTGATTCAAGGAGGATTCTTCTAAACCTTCCTTATATGCCAAGATTTTGCCCTGATTTCTTCATTTCAAATTTATTCTGAATTAATCAGAATTTGGTGGGCTTTTGGGCTTGTTTCTCTTCATCTCCTTAAGGAATGGGCCTGCAAATAAATTAAACATTTAATTAGGACCAAGCAGATTTTATTCTATAATAAGTATGGAAATATGATAATAAATGTGCAACATTAGTAACCAATCACACCCCCATACCTATCTTTTGCTCGTCCTCGAGCAAAACAACTAAACTATACTAAGGATTATTAGACCACTTTCACAGGTCACGCGATTGCACTGAGCATGTGCAACAAGCCGTTAAACCTCTAGGTTTCCCCTAGAGGACGAGTTTTGTCTCGTGAGGGTTTTCAGTGGATTACACCCACAAAATCCATAAAGAAAGAGAAACAAAGAGTTAGTATTTTCGAAAAGCATTTTGAAAGAGAAAAATATTTGAAATATAATTGTAAGATTTAAGCAATCTATAAGTTATAGGAAAACTGAATTTTTCATTCCTAAACTTAGTCTCTATTCAAAAATTTGTTATTAATCAAAGTAAGGAGTTAAATTGTACTTCTCATCTAGTCTATTACTTTACCCTAAGTCATATGCACCTTGTGACTGTGAAAATTTTGACTAAGGGTTCTTAACTCTAACTCTTATGCCTTATTTATATATATATAATTTTTTTTTTGGGTGGTATTATTCCTTAGTTTAGGCTTTCTAATCTGCCCATGTAACGAGCCTTTAATCGATGACTCCCAAACCAGACGGCTTTAGGGCACCGGGTGAGAAGACACCCCTCGGACTTAAGGACTCAAGCAAACAAGGCCACAAAACTAAGGATTTTATTATATGGACCTCTTTTAGGCGTGAACACTTATGCTTTATTAGGCACAAATACCCAGCTTAATCAGAGGATTTTTATATATATTTTTCTTTTCAAACTTATCTAATCATCTTTCGCATAAATACTAAGGCTTTCTTAGGCCAAAGCACCTAGCTAATCAATAATTAGATTTGTTTATCTCTCTTTTTTTTTTTTTTTTAAATTTTTTTATAAGGCATAAGAATCTTTGTTTTTGAACCCTAAGTGTGTAAGTGTATGAAGGGTGCATATTTCATCAAGGTAAAGATCAAGACTAAATTACTTTGACAAATTTTCTTCCTAACCCTAAAAATCAAACAAATAATCTTATTTTGACCAAGTATAAGAAATCCTAATTTAGATTTTCCTATTCCTTAAAATTAACTTAATTTCTTACAAAAAATATGTCAAAATATTGTTTCTATTTTCAAAAAGTTTTTAAAAGTAAAGAAAATGTTAATTTTTTTATTTTTTATTTTTTAAACAAAAAGAAAGTTATGTTAGACCCTCCCCCACACCTATCTCATGCATTGTCCTCAATGTATGAATTAATGCATAGATGCATGAAAAAGAAGAAAGGGAAGGAAAAGGTTACCTTAAGGTGGTGGTTCCGGTGGCGGTCTGATTGGTCCACGAAACGCGGCCCAATCAACTTTTCTTGGGTCTCGGAGGAACCCACCAGAAATATCTTTAATATAACCCATTAAAAAGATAAATCCATGAAGGATCTTTATTAAATATTTAACCCCATCTAATTTCCATATTCCATAACTAATTTCGGAGTCAAATTTGTCAACCACCTCGTCCCAGAATGGAGTATGAAATGATAGAACAGTTGACTTGGACTCAGGAAGGACAGGAACTAATACCGACTCAGGAAGGTGACTTAAGTCAAGTAAAGGTTCAGGAGTCGAAATAGGTTCAAAAATTGGGTCCAAGTCAAGAAGTTGAAACTCAAGTCCACATGTATTTTCCAACAATGGAATGTGACCTAATATGGGTGATTCTAGTTCAGGGATGAGAGGTGATGGAATCAAAACCGACTCTAGAATATTATTCAAGTTTGGTAATAGAACAGGAGTCAATATTGATTCAGAAAGTTGAACTGGATCACAAATTTGAGAATCTAAGTCACATATCTCATTGAGTTCAATATCATAAAAATGAGAACTTGACAATTTGTCAATAGGATCTTCAAAAGTGTATAATTGGTCAAGTTCAATATGATCCTCAAAGATGGGTGATTCAATTTCATTATGAATTAGTACAGGATCCAATGTTGACTCCGGGAAAAGATCGAAATCAGGTGAAGATACCGGAGTCATAATCGAATCGGGAAGTAAAATAGAATCACTAAGTTGGGGTTCAGGATCATATTCATTTTCAAGTTCTATTTCAGGAAAAGGATAACTTGCTAAACTGTCAATATCTTTTTCAAAATTTGGAGTTTGGGCAAGTTCAAATGGTTGTTCTGAAATGGAATCTTGATTTCCAAAACTACATGATTCTTCGGCTCTAACAGAATAGTTAGTGACATCAGGACGGTGGGAACGTAGAGATTCAACCATCATATCTATGTCACGGTTACGAGTGTTTTGAGCCTGAGTCATGGCTTCAAGCATCTTTTCATAGTTGATAGGTTCATTGTTTTGATGAAAAGATGAAGAATTGTCTTGGAAGTGGTAGTGAAATTGTGAGTCCATCAGATTTTGGGATTTATGTTTGGACTCACGCATACTCATTTCCATAATTGATGGTTTCCTATTTGGACGGGTGGAACTGAGTATGAATCTTGAACATAATATGGACTGGGTGGAGAAGGAGGACAATTTGGTTGAAAATCTGACTCGGGGTAGGTGAATCCCCACTGACTCCGTGAAGAGTTGAAATCGTTATGGAAATTATAGTCATACGATGGGGGACATGGGTTATATTGATTCGGATAAGACCAATCCGGCACACTAGGTTGGTCAAAGTTATGATTTGCCGGGTTGGTAATATCCGAAAATGAAGTCGGTGTGTAATATGGATTATTATTGTAGTTGAAAAAATTATTATTATGGTCCATATCACACAATAGAATAAAAACAAAAAGAAAGAAAAACAAACAAATAAACAAAGAAAAAGAAAAAAAAAATTCTAATCTAAGTTAGGGTAGACCTATGACCTAGACGACTCCTAACTGGTTAGACTGTCCACGGGAGGTCCAATGCAGACTTTGACCACAAGCTAATCAGCCAGGTCAGGGCAAGGTTGGTGGGAGGTTTTCCGTCAAAGACGTTCCTTAATTAAATAACCACCAACCTTCGGGCTTTCGGCCCTTAATCCCTTTCCTAGACACTGATTTTGCAAGAATTAAATTCCAACACTTTTCCCCCTTAGGATGATCTCCTAATTGAGTCCGAGATGTCCCTAGGGCCAACGTCTACTCATTTTTAGTTAGGCTTGGGTAAGTGAGTGCTTGGAATCTGATTTTTGGGCTAAGGAAGGGTGATTAAATCCCCACCTTATCTTGTTATGGGTTAGTGCCCTTAAGATAAGTTTGTGCAAGTGTACAAGATATGTAAATAAGATTCACTCAAAGTGATGTAAATCAACCAAGAGATAGTCCTATTCTAGATGCAATGCGTACGTACCTTGCTCCAGCACTCTTCAACAGTAAAAATAAATGAATTGAAAAGACACGTGCCTAAAATGCAAACGTCTAATCAATTTATTTTTTATCTTTTCAACAAATGTTTTACTGTTGATTATTAGCAGGCTTATGTGATTGCATATAAGAAATAAAGTTGCAGAAAACTAGAATTTTGCAAAGCAATTCAGAGGGTACTTGGTCTCTGTTTTCTAGAACAGAGGCCCAAGACCACTTATATGTTTCTGCAATCCTTTTTTCCTGCTTTGCTTGCCCTATAACCTGCAACAGAGAAGAAAGTTCGTTTTAGTTCTAAAAAATTTTCAATAAAAAATAGATTTCAATAAAAACGTTACCCTCCCCGGCAACGGCGCCAAAATTTGATTGAGGCAAAACCTGCACAAAAAATACGGAATTTTAGATTTAAGAATAAAAATGTGCAAGTGCTCAATTCTTACCGCTATAGCAAGTGGCTATGCGGGTCGTGATCCACAAGGAGGGTTTTGCGATAGAAGCGTTTACGTTTTTGTATTGAAATCTTTATAAAAATCAAACGAGAGTTCTTCTCTGTTTTTAAATTAAGAAAATGGAAATTATGTTAAAGTTAGAAGAAAATGAGAGATGAAGAAGGTGGGAAAAATCAGAAAACGATAAAAGCGATTATGTACAAATGGAGTGAGTGGAGAAGAAAGAGTTGGAAGAGGTGGTGATTTAATTTACAGAAATGAAAAAGAAAAGAAAACAAATATTTACCTTCTTTTCACCAAAAGCTTACCTTGAGTTCTTAGCTTCAATGTTACCTTGAATTGGAAGCAGTTAGCGCATAGCCCATAAGAGTCGAGTGTTGGTCTCTTCCACATTACATCATCAAGATACGCAAGCATGAAATGATACAGAGAGACTCACAATTCCATCGTCATGAGCTATCGGTGGCACTCGCAAAGGCAAGGCTCTTTCGATGCTTTTAGACTCACTTGGAAGACAGTTGTACCAAAAAGAAAGGTAAAATAGAAAAGAAGAAGAGAATTAAAAAGAACATACAAGGAAATAGCATTGATTTGATTTCATAACAATCGAAGAAAAGAAATAAAACCTTACACCAATTGTCACTTTTAGCTCAAGCTTCAGTCTTGTTCTTCGATGAAAGTTGATCTCCTCAGAATTACATAAATGAAAACTAAATTACATGAAAAAGAAAAGCAAAAACCTAAACTAAGAAATGAAAAAACTAGGCTAAATCCTATTCTGCCTTTTTTCTCCCTGCTCAGCTAAAACCAGTATTTATAGACAAAAAAAAAACCTAAAGGAGAAGATCCCAGGAAGATTGGGGGAATCTCCTGGTCTGATGTATTTCCCGTATCTTCTTCTGATTTTCTTGTTTTTTTCTTCAAAAGTTGACAAAACAGCCTTTGATTGTGCTTGATTCAGGGAGGATTCTTCTCAACCTTCCTTATATGCCAAGATTTTGCCTTGATTTAGGGAGGATTCTTCTCAACCTTCCTTATATACCAAGATTTTGCCCACAGGGAGGATTCTTCTCAACCTTCCTTATATGCCAAGATTTTGCCCTGATTTCTTCATCTTGATTCAAGGAGGATTCTTCTAAACCTTCCTTATATGCCAAGATTTTGCCCTGATTTCTTCATTTCAAATTTATTCTGAATTAATCAGAATTTGGTGGGCTTTTGGGCTTGTTTCTCTTCATCTCCTTAAGGAATGGGCCTGCAATAAATTAAACATTTAATTAGGACAAGCAGATTTTATTCTATAATAAGTATGGAAATATGATAATAAATGTGCAACATTAGTAACCAATCACGGAGGCTCCGCGGAGGGGGCGGAGGCCGCGGAGAAGGTCGATGGATAGATGAAGGGCGCGGGTGCGCTCGCCGACGATCAGCGGCGACTCATGAGAGATGAAAATCCATCCCATCACTAATCACACACATGCCCATGCACATATTATGCATACCTACATGCTTATTAACACCTACATGCATCTTACATTCCCATGCACTCACACCACTCACACAAGTTTCATGCAAACACATGTTATATTGTACATGATAATCAACTCACACTCCCACACACTAAATGACTCAGCACACAGGACAGCAAGCACACACAAAGTCCTACCACACATATAAATATACACACACATTTATATTATTTACAGTACATTATAAAAGAGAGAGTGAAGGGAAACTTACAGAGAAGCTCGACCATGGATCCAGAGAGGCGCGCGGGCTGCCGGAGGACACTGCGGAGCTCACCGGAGAGAAGGGTGTTGTGGTTTGGAGAGGGTGGAGGATGTGGTATGTTTTCCATTATATTTTGCAAAGGGGAAAAACTTACAATAAAAAGAGTTTGAGGAGATAAATTACAAGTATTCTTAAAAAGATTACAAGTAGATCTCCTCAGATATTCTGGAGAAGTGTGCCGATAGGAGTCTGATCAGCGCGCGCCCACTTTGTCCCTTTGACGATGCGATCGATGAGATCCCTTCTCGCCTGGTTCGGGGAATCAGAGAATAGAGGGTTGGTAGAACCCTCTTGCTACTTCTCAAACTGCCTTCAATTAGGAATTCCTTCTCGCCTGGTTCCGGAGATTTCTTGAGAAGAAGGTATTAGGGTATCAGCATCCTGATTAGAGAAGCAATTCTCTATAAAGTCTCTGAATTCAAGAACGCACGGTGCTTTGTGAAGAAGTCTCTGCTTGTGGAGTCCTCTCTCGAGCGTATCGCCTCTTCAAAGCCTTTTCGTGGTCTGTCGTCTCTCTTCTTTTTGCCCCTGATGGGCTATTTATAGGGAGAGCAAGGGTATAAATCGTCCCTTGAAGATATGGAAACAGATTGAATCAAATCTGTTTAAATCTGAAAAGTAGCCTTGTTGGCGAGGCTAGGATCAGCTTCTGCGAAGCTAGAAATGGTAGGTCGGTTGATCCTCTTGATCTGTTTTGATCCTTTCCATATCGTTGGAGGATTTCCCCTGATCTTCTTACTCGTTTTTAAAAGAGTCAAGAGATTGTGGCAATCAACTGCCAAATTTGATCTCGATTTGATCTTAATGGATTTGATCTTGATCCTGATTAGATTTGATCTAATCTGGAGATTTGATTGGTCAAAGGTTGACCAGCAGCGGCGCTGCCCGCTTTGAACTCTCAGCGAGCTGGAGGCAATTTCTGGCGAAGTCAGAACAAAGCTCTTCGGCGGAGCTAGAAATCATCTGTGGAGGCTACCATATACCCTTTCTGCACAGTTGTGTATAGCTTCATTCAGGCGAAGCTGACTTCTCTCTGGCGAAGTTACGCTTTAGCAGTTCAGGCGAAGCTATAAGTTAGCTTCCGGCGGAGCTTTGAATGGCTTCAAGGCGAAGTTGGATGATCTTAGCCTCTCAAACGAGGCTATCCCTTTGGGCTCATGTGATGCTAAGTGGTAGCATCTAGACCTGCTGAGGTCTGTTCAGAAACAATCCGGGTTCACTGTCTGCTTGCTGGATCAGTGGAGTCCAATTGCTTCCTTTGTCCCTCAGAGATGGGTGAAAACTGGTCTTCAGCTCGTCTGTCACTTGTCTTTTGTAAATGTCAACAAGTTTAGACTTTTTCAGACCAATAAATCTTGTCTTTTTTAAGTGTCAACTGACCCCCTTCAATTTTCAAAAGTCTGCAATGGCTCAGACTTTGAAATACTTTGAACTGCTTTGATTGGTGGTGTGTGGAGTATGAACGTCGCCATGATGTTGAGTTCAGCTTCGCTTTAAATCCTGCTTTGGGATGTAGATTCGCCAAGGAATTATGTAGACTCGCCGTCTGGGTAGCTTCACGGCTAGGTAGGTTCGCTCTGGAACATCTGTTGCTTTTCCATGGCCAATTGTCGTGGGTCGGTTACGAGAAGGATTACTTCTTCTCTCACACTGGTCGAGGGAGCTATTCTTTCCTCGCGCGTTTCCAAGGGAGGATATTCCCTTTCTTCAAGGCGCCATGAGTGCCTTTATGAGGGAGACGTTTCTTCCTTTGCACGGTTCCAAGGGAAACCGTTCCTTTTGTCAAGGCGCAATAAATGCCTTAAATGCGCTCGTGCTTCCACGCTTGAGGCGGCAGCGCTCAGGCCATGGGGCCTATAAATAGGACACTTGAGGTCCTCTGAAGAGAAGTGATCTGCTCTTCTTCTCTTCTCTTAGTTGGAAGAGATACTCAGATCTCTGAATTAGTGGGAATGCCCACTCTGGTTATTACCCGGCCAAGGACCGGTAAGTCTTGATCATTCAACGACTTCACCAACTTTAGGGAATCACCTCCCTTAATCCAGCTTTTTTTTTTTTAGTAGTCTGTAATCAGCTGCTTCAGGGATTAACTTCCCTTGTTCTCCATTTAACTGATCTGCGGAAGGATTTCAGCACAGCTTCCCAGCGAAGCTATCATCTTGACTTGATCAGAGAAGATCACTGCATGCTAAGTTCGCTGCACAGGCAGAACTTGGGACTTAGTCTCTTCAAAGTTGGGCCAATCTTGCCATGTAGGTGGGGCTAAGACTGTGTCCCTTAGGATCAGTCTGGCTTGGCCATATAGGCGAGGCTAGGACTTGGCGCTTGCTGAGCTAGCCCATCACTGTTGTGCAAGCGAGGCTTTATCCCTGCTTTAACTGAAATTGGATTGCTTCGCCCCAAAGAATCTGACTTAGTGTTTTTGCAGCTTCTCCCGTGTGTAACTGCTAATCTGTTCTGATTTGCATTGCAGTGAGCTATGTTCGCCAACTTTGTGACTTGATGAAGAGACCGAAAAGTTGCCTTATGCTCCCCAGTTGAAGCTTTACTTTTAAGCAGGAGGAACAAACTGGGGCAGCTGATGTGTGTCCCAGAGGCTGTTGGCAGTCGCTTATCCGAGATGATCCCTTTTTGAGACGAGGCTGGTGGTCGCTTATTTGAGATGATCCACTTCGGGAAAGCGGACGTCACCTTGAGATCACTGACCTTGTCCTGTGGCACCATCGTCCTGGTGGCACCATCTGTCTTTATGCGAAGGATTACAGCCTTGTGCAGGAGGAAGGCCTTTCGTGTCCAGTTGGTTTGGCTTGAAAGTAGGAAGGACCACTTGTATGCCTTTTGAGCAAATGACCTGTGTGTATGAAACACAACCTTGATGTAGTATCAATGTACCTTTCCTTTAAATCATGAAAGTTCATTTTCTGCTCATTTGATTTTTGCTTTGCTTCATCTTGAACTTGGCTAGCGGAGGTAACTTTATGGCAAGGTTAAAGATAGGATCACATCTGAAACAGGGACGAGCTTCCAGCGAAGCTAACATATCTGTGAAGTCGGCCTATGCCTTCAACAAAGCTAAGGCAATCCTTTTATGCGAAGTCCGCATTTGATTTGTGCGAAGTTAGCCCTTAGTGGCTGAATCAGCGCTTTTCGGGAAGGCGCTTTAGGCGCCGTTTCAATTAATTTGAAACGACAGCCTGCACTGTTTACGAGGCGTCGCTTCAGGCGCTTATTGGCCTATAAAAGTCCGATCGGACTGTAGAGAGGACGGATCACTTCTCTCTTAATTTCCAGAGCACTTGACTCTTCTTCTTCTTTCTTCGTCATTCAAGAGTTTAAGAACTTCCACAGTTCTTCAATGGCGCCCAAGAGACAGCGGAAAAGAAGTGGCAACTTCTGCAGCGGAGGGTCCTTCTCCTCCTCTGGTCATCGAACGACCAATCGCCGTAGGGAACTTTCCCTTTTGATTAGAGACTGTCGTCTCTCCTTAAAGTCGATTTCTGGCTTGATTTCTGATCGGGAATCCAAGAACTGAAGAGTTCTTCTTTAAGCTTCCAAGCGAAGCTGTACTTTGAAATTTTGAGAGAAAAGGACCGTATACCCTTCTGACGAAGTTAGCCTTCGAGGCTTTGTCGCATCCTGTCGTTCGAAGCTAAGCTTCCAAAAAGCGAAGCTAACACTTGGATATTTTCCTGCATCCTGTCCTTGTGTGGGATGCGGAGTTACACTGCACTACGAAGCTAAGCTTCGGGACGAAGCTACCGTTTAGGCCAACCTCGCTCAGAGGGCAAGGCTATGTCCTGTCAAATTTTGCGTTCTGATTTTAGCCCTCGTTCGGCTGATGAACTATCATAGTTTCTCTTTGTTCCTGCAGTGCCTATACTCCCCGTCCTTTGAACAGCCTATTCGGGATGACCAGGGGATCGGATGACAATATCAGCCTACAATTTCAAGGGCAGGCTTCTCTGTTTTTGTGAGCGGAGTTCACTCGTCCGAGACACGCTTATTCATGGTGGTGATCAATATACCACGAGGAATATTTGACTACGGCTCCCCTTGAAGATGTCGACCGTCGAACTTATAGGAAGCCCGATTTTATGTTCGGGTATGCCGCACCAGATCCTGACCACCAAACTACTGGCAGGAAGGGCAGTGGATTTTCCAGTTGGATGGTGAGAAGTTCTACCTTCCGTCCAACAAGCGACATTTTTCTTTGTCTTCCTTCAGTGCGTGACGTAGGCTCGGGAGATGTCATGGGAAGTGAGCCGGAGTACTGACTCTGTCCACAATAGGGAAATTGATGCTTCAGTCTCCCGTTATGCAAGAGCGGGCCTCCTCATTGCATAATGGGTCTACATCTTGGGAATGTGTCACGAGAAATCCCGGTGGGAGAAAATTCTGCAGTGGCGCTGACCTTTGGCAACCAATTCTGCAAAGTCAATGGGAATTATCCACCCTGACTTCAGGACTCCAGACTGGATTCACCCTCCGAAGGCATGGTGGAGGGATTTAACTATAGTATCCTTGCTCATTTCGAGGAGGATTTGGAGAGGCTGAATCTCTATGAGGCCATCCGGCGCGACTGTTACGGTATTTGAGATGAACGTGGCGTGCTTCTACGCCATCTTTTGAATTGTATTGCCCAGCTTCAGGGACTTTCTTCACCCCTGTTGGCGAATTGGGTATGGCCTTGCATGAGATGTGGGAAGTCTCTGCTCTGCCTTTTGGGTCTCTCTCCATATGAGAATACTTCCCGTGCGAGGTAAATTGGCGCTTCTGAGAAGCAAGAGCCCGCTTTGTTTGAGACCTATAGGGAGTTAATGTGCCATTTGTATATTTGCTCCAGTATGCATGGGGGCAATAGGGAACCTCCTGTAGCTTGAAGAGTTGGGGGAGACTATTTGTTCCCAGATATGGAGAACACTCCTGAAGCGGCTCACTGTGGAGTTGCTGATGAAGACATCTTTGACCGGATGCAAAAGCACTTCCAAGGATCTAGTTGTGAAGGAAGACGATGGTCCCTATGAGAAGGGTGATGTCCTTCGGAGTTTCCATCATCAGGCTCGCAGGCCGATGTCCCGGAAGGCACTTCTGGCTGGTTTCTTAACAGTCTGGCTGAAGAGGTGCGTGATGCCGTCTTCTTCGGGTGACATCGTTCATCCGAATGTTTTGCTGCCCGCTGTTCGTTTGGTTCATGGTCGTCCTCTGGGACTTCTTCCGGCCATGGTGTGTTGTATCCAGCGAGCCTTCATGCATTGACAGAGGCTTTTGCAGGCCACCAACGACAAAGCGCGGAAAGGGCCATTTCGCCCCGCGACGGACCTAACCCCAGAATAGGTCTGCCGTATACTTACTTGATAGCGTGGTTCGCCCTGCATTATCCTTCTTTGATTGAAGCTGGAGAGGATCCCCCACAAGATGTTCGAATGGCGCTCCTCTACCGATTCGAAGGATGCTCATGCAGAAGACTTACGTGGCTGAGGCCCGTAAATTAGTACGTCGCTATGACGTCTATATCTCTTCCGCTGTTTTCCCCGTATTCGGGGTGCAGGCTATGGGGAAGAGTTCAATGATGCGGGGAGGGGCATTCGTCCCTGAGCCGGGGAGTTTTTGAGTGGCTGGTCAGCATCCGGCCCTCACATTTATTATACCGAGCGGGATAGCTGCTACTTGGAGCCTATGTCCCCAAGTCGGTTTGCTCGACAGTTTGGATATGACCAACTGTACGTGGGCAACCCAAATGTCAATCTGGCTTTCATGGGGAGCCTTATTGATGGGGCCCGTGCTTGGCAATTCTTCATTGAGGGCTGTACTGGGGCGCGGCTGCGTACGCCGTTGAGGACTCCTAATCTTCTAATGACCCTGAGCTTCTGCAGTGGTATGCAACTTCCAACTCCACACCTCTTGGATTCAATGCTAACAGCTCTAGTGTGAAGTTAATTTCTCAGCGGCTGAAGCGAAAGGTCTCTGAGAAAAGGGAAGGTAAGAGGGTTCGCGTCCAGGCATGGAGGAATTCGTTGCTTTGGATGACAGCGAAGCCTCGGATGCGGAAAGTCCTCGCTTCGAAGCAGAGGCTGGTGCCGAGACTCTTGCAGCTGGTTCCGGCGTGGTGATGGGGACAATTCCCCCAAGACATGTAGAAGAAGTGGAGGGGAAGGTTTTAATGTCCCTCTAAAGCGCAAACGGACAGGTGGGTCCCGAGGAGAAACAGTTGGTGAAGAGCCCTGTCGCCAAGCTCCACGGTTGTCGTAGAGGGTGAACCTTCTGTGGCGGTTCCTCCTCGTGTCCCATTAATAGTTGAACTGTCGGTTGCTGAACTGACTACTGGTGAGGTTGCTCCGGACTTAGGTAAGATCAGCTTCGTCTTTGTAATATATCTTCTATGTGTTCCGGACCGCTTATTATCTGCTTCGTGATGTAAGAGCTGAGGCGGTGACGAGCCCGAGAGCTGAGCTGTCGGAGAACCAGGGGAACATTATGATCCTCTATTCGCTTACAACGAGGGTCCTGAGGCCGGCTATTTTGCCTTCCCTGAAGAATCCGGAGGTGATGTAGCTGACGTTGGTCCTTCGGGCACTGGACTATTCAAAGGAAGTCCTGTAGCGTCAAGCTCTTTTGGGTGGTCCACGGGAAGATTCGGCAAGCGAAAGCGGGCCGGCCATTCGTGTTGACTCCGCAAAGGACTTTCCAATGGAGCCCGTGGAGACTGATGCGGCTGCCAAGATGTTTGAGGCGACATCATCCTTTGGTATTGTTCCTACCTTTGGTTTTCACTATTTATTGTGTCTTGCCTAAACACAATTTTGTTGCAGATGTTCCGCCTCAGGGTGCGTCAGCTTCAAGGGAACAGACAATCTTCCCGAGGGGTCAAGGGGTGACATGAGCACTTCGACTGCGGCGGAGGCTGCTGTGTTGGACGCGCTGTATGGTGATTTGCCCCCTTATCGGCCTGAGCTAGCCAAAAGAACAGAGGTTGAAGGGGTGGTAGTCCCGGAGGTGTCCTCACTCCCAACTATATCAATGAGTGAGGCACCGTTAGTTGTGGCGCGTGCAGAACTGAGGGTGATTACAAGCCCTACTTCCCCAACCCTGGTGTTGAGCCTGCTGTTCAGGAGATGGTCACTAGTCCTACCTCAGCTGTGGCTAGTGCACTGTTTCCATGAAGATTTCGTCGAGATCATCGACAACTGTCCATGCTGCTGCAGCCGGTGTTCCCGCCGTTTCCTTCCACAGTAGTGTCAACCAGGCTTGTGGATTTTTTCTGAGGTTGTCCGCCTACCAGAAGTGGCCGAGATTGAAAATGATTTTATAGGTGACATAGTCGATAGCTTTTATAAAGGCTTGGGGCGATCCATCGATCTGGTCTGAAAGGTTCGACTATGTCATTCTCACCTTTAAAGGTGGTCCTCTCCCGCAGTATTGAAAGTATTCGGGACCTTGAAGGGTATACCAGGCCAGTGCCTTGGAACTCCTGGTAGATCAATTTGAGAGGGACGTAAAGGAATGGCGCCGTCTTAGCCTCTCAGACCTGGAGTCTTCGGTTGATGAGCAGCTTGCAACAGCTTGTCACTCAAATGCATGAAGCCCGTCTTGCTGCTCAAGAAGTTGCTAAGGCTATTTCTTCTGACTTGAAATCCTTGGAGACAAGGAAAGTAGAGGTTGGGAATGCCATTGATGCCTCCACCAGTGCTCTTCTTGACGCTGAAGACAAAATTGAGAAGGCCAAGGAGATGATCAGGAAGGCAAATCTTCTCTTATCCGGGCTTGAACCAGTGCGTTTTGAAGAGACTGCGCGGCTTGAGCAGCTTAAGGCTCATAATGATGAACTCTCGCGGCAGCAGTTAGCGCAGAGGGCAACTTTGGCTGAGGTCGAGGCCCGTTTGGCCCAGGCGACGAACTTTAATGAGGCTGAGCTGAGGTCGCAGGCGGTTGTTCGGGCTGCTGATGATAGGAGGGCGAGGCTGGCTTCCCTTGAAGAGCGGATCAGATCTTATAATGTACGCCCGTAGGTCGCAATATATATACCTCCATGTATCCCATCCTTTTGGAATTAATGAAAATAATCATTTTTTTGTTTTGACTCCCTGTCGAATCTTCAAATTGTTCCACTTTCTGAATTGTCGGTTCCAAATTGTATTGGTGCCATTTGAGAGAATAGTCCTTTGATGGATTAAATGCTGAGACTTGGCAGTCTATCAGTTCAGAGGTCACGATGACATAACTGGTTGAGGAGCAACCAAGCTTCAAAGTTGGTAATACTTGTCTTTTGTAAATGTCAACAAGTATCGAGACCTGTCTTTTGTAAATGTCAACAGGGCTCGGGGTTGAGACTTGTCTTTTGTAAATGTCAACAAGCTCGAAATTGACACTTGGCTGTCTGCTGGTTCAGAGGTCGCAATGACATAACCTATTGAGACGCCACCAAGCTCAAGGTTGGTGATACTTATCTTTTGTAAATGTCAATAAGTATCGAGACCTGTCTTTTGTAAATGTCAACAGGGTTCGGGTTGAGACTTGTCTTTTGTAAATGTCAACAAGCTCGAAATTGAGACTTGGCTGTCTGCTGGTTCAGAGGTCGCAATGACATAACCGATTGAGACGCCACCAAACTCAAGGTTGGTGATACTTATCTTTTGTAAATGTCCATAAGTATCGAGACCTATCTTTTGTAAATGTCAACAGGGCTCGGGGTTGAGACTTGTCTTTTGTAAATATCAACAAGCTCGAAATTGAGACTTGGCTGTCTGCTGGTTCAGAGGTCGCAATGACATAACCGATTGAGATGCCACCAAGCTCAAGGTTGGTGATACTTATCTTTTGTAAATATCAATAAGTATCGAGACCTGTCTTTTGTAAATGTCAACAGGGCTCGGGGTTGAGACTTGTCTTTTGTAAATGTCAACAAGCTCGAAATTGAGACTTGGCTGTCTGCTGGTTCAGAGGTTGCAATGACATAACCGATTGAGACGCCACCAAGCTCAGGTTGGTGATACTTATCTTTTGTAAATGTCAATAAGTATCGAGACTGTCTTTTGTAAATGTCAACAGGGCTCGGGGTGAGACTTGTCTTTTGTAAATGTCAACAAGCTCGAAATTGAGACTTGGCTGTCTGCTGGTTTCAGAGGTCGCAATGACATAACCGATTGAGATGCCACCAAGCTCAAGGTTGGTGATACTTATCTTTTGTAAATGTCAATAAGTATCGAGACCTGTCTTTTGTAAATGTCAACAGGGCTCGGGGTTGAGACTTGTCTTTTGTAAATGTCAACAAGCTCGAAATTGAGACTTGGCTGTCTGCTGGTTTAGAGGTCGCAATGACATAACCGATTGAGACGCCACCAAGCTCAAGGTTGTAATGGAATTTGGGAGAAGGTCTCGTTTTCACGGGAGAAACGAGAAAATCACTGTCATAGGTTTAGTGTTAACGTAACAGCGAAATGCATATGTAGTCTTACCATTCTGTGGATGAGAATTGGTAAGTGATTTTGGAGAGCTCGCTTTCACGGGGAGAAACGAGGGAATCACTGTCATAGGTTTAATGTTAACGTAACAGTGAGATGCATATGTGGTCTTACCATTCTATGGATGAGAATTGGTAAGTGATTTTGGAGAGGGAATCAAATGGGAACAGGTCCCTTAGGATTTTTTAGCAAATCCTCAGCTGTCAACGGGTTTGATATGCCTTTACCAACTACCATTTGAATTGGGCTAGCCATGCTATTCCCCTCAGCATGATGAGTTGTCGAGGACTCATGTTGGGCTTAAAGGCCAACATTTTCCTCTATCCTTAATCGTTAAGGATGTTGGATCATCTGGTTAACGTATGTGTAACCTTGATTCTCCTTTGAGACAACCAGTATACGGCCAGGTTCTTACTGGTTTATAGTTGTGTGATCTCGCTTGGAGGAAGAGAAAGGGTCTCTTTGCATGGACCTTGGACATAAAGGTCTTGATCAGAGGTGTAATGTTAACTTGATCATAAGAAGGATCCTTAATCAGGGATAATACTTCTTTAAGAACTTGCCATTGATTGGCATCATGAGTAAATCACCATCTGAAGTCATAAGGCGGTATGCTCCGTTCGAATAGACTGTTTCTATCACAAACGGTCCTTCCCATTTAGGCTGAAATTTGCCTTTGGTCTTGTGCGTCATAATCATCGGTCGTCTGACGGCTAAAACCAAATCTCCTCTCTGGAAGACTCTTTGTTTGACCTTCTTATTGAAGGCTTTTGAGATTCGAGCTTGATACAACTCGATATGCTGCTGAGCTTGTAGCCGCTTCTCATCTAGGGCTTCGAGCTCTTGGAGACGCAATCGATCATTGTCATCTGATGTGATCTTAGTGGTCAGAGCAACTCGCAATGAAGGCATCTGGATTTCCAATGGGATGACTGCTTCACACCCGTATACCAGGAAAAAGGCGTATTGCCTGTCGGTGTCCGAACCGTGGTTCGGTATGCCCAAAGACACTCACCAAGCTTTTCGTCCCAATCTCGCTTATTCGAGGAGACGAATTTCTTGAGTAGCTTGATGATTGTTTTGTTGAATGCTTCCGCCAAACCATTAGCAGCAGGGTTATAGGCAGTTGAAGCCACATTCTGAATTCGATATTTATCGCAGAACCGATGGAATACCTGGCTTATGAATTGGGGACCATTGTCATGGATGATCCGCCTAGGGACACCCAATCGATGGATGACATGAAGTTTGATGAAACTCACCACGTTAGAGGTTTTGACTTCAGCCAATGGTATAGCTTCTGCCCACTTTGAAAAGTAATCGTTATTGTCAGGATAAACCGGTGACCTTTTGTTGAAGAGGGGCTAATTGGCCCTACGACATCGATTCCCCATGCTTCAAATGGCCATGAAGCAATAGTCGGGTGGAGCAACTCCGAAGGCTGGTGTATGAAATCCGCATGAATCTGGCATGCTTTACACCTTCGTGCGTATTGGATGGCATCGGCTATCATGGTTGGCCATAATATCCAAGCCTATGCAACCTGTCTTTGAGCTTTAGACCTGGCAGATGAGCTCCGCAAATGCCGTCGTGTGCTTCTTTAAGCACTTTCTGTGCCTCTGAATTGGAAAGGCAACGGAGGAGGACACCGTCATATGAACGACGGTAAAGGGTCTTCAGAGTTGGATCGTAGTAGAAACGAAGAGACCTTCGTCTGATAGATGCCGCTTCTTTAGAATCGTCTGGAAGCAGACCGTGCAAAGCATAGTCAATGAGAGGAAAGCGCCAATCTCTCGGTTCAAAATCCGTGGAGACGTTATAGACTTCTCGGGTTCTTAGCATATGCTTAGAGCATACAAGATGTTGAGTTGCGACTGTGAGGTGATACTTGGTGTCGGCTGGCAAGGCTAGTGTTGTTGCTAATGCAGCAGAGCGTCCGCCTTGGTATTTTGAGATCGAGACACGTGCCCGATGTAGAAGCCTTCAAATAGATTAGCCAATTCTATGACTGTATGGTAATAAGGCACCAAAGTCGTCGTGGCGCACTTCATATTCGCCTTTAACCTGATTGATAATTAGTTTTGAATCGCCATAAGCTTTAAGGTAGCGTACCCCCATTCCATGGGCGAGCTGAAGGCCAATAGTAAAGCGTTATATTCCGCTACATTGTTGGAGCATGATTCTGTGAGAGAAAATGCTCTGGGCAAGACATGATTCTGTGGGGAGATGAACATAACCCCCATGCCGGCGATGATCCTGCCTTTATGACCTATTCGTGATGCTCCATCGAAGAACATCTGCCACACTTCCTCCTCTGAGGTTACATTGAAGTTGAAGACTTCATCAGGAATATCCTCGTGAAGTTTTGAATGTTCTGGAACTGGATGGGCAGCCAAGAACTCTGCGAGGGCCTGACCTTTAACCGCCTTCTGAGGGGGTAAAGATCATGTCGTATTGAGACAAAAGAAGCGCTCATTTAGCCAATCTTGAATTCAGTGATCCTGGCTTTGTCATAAGAAGACGCAATGGGTTCACTCTGGAGATGACATGTATGGTTTGGCCGACCAAATAATGTCGCGTCTTCTGAACAGCAAAGACGAGAGCTAAACACTCTTTCTCGATAGGATTATAGCGAGATTCTGCCCCTATCAGAGTTCTGCTTAGATAATAGATGGCCTGCTCGTGACCATTGTCATCTTTTTGCGCGAGGTGGGCACCAAGAGAATGGTCCATAGCTTTCACATAAAGCAAGAATGGTTTCCCTGATGTGGGGGCCACTAGGACCGGAGGTTTTGTGAGATACCTCTTGATGTCTTCATAAGCTTCCTGACAAGCTTGATCCCATACGAAGGAAGCACCCTTTTTCATGAGTCGGGTGAACGGTTGGCAGCGGCCCGAGAGATTTGCAATAAATCTTCTAATATAAGCCAGCCTGCCTTGCAATCCTCTAAGCTCTTTGAGATTCCTCGTGGATGCATGCTCTGAATGGCTTTGACCTTGACTGGGTCAAGATGAATTCCTTTTGACGTAACAATGAACCCAAGGAACTTGCCACTTGACACTCCCAAGAAGGATTTTGTCGGATTCATTTTCAGTTGATGAGCCCGCATTATGTCGAACATCGTTCTCAAATCGCGGAGATGTTCATCCTTGTTGCGGCTTTTGACAGCAATGTCGTCGACATAGCATTCTACCGTTTTTTCGAAGATGGTCACGGAAGATTGTACTCATTGCCCGCTGATAGGTTGCTCCGGCGTTCTTCAGTCCGAAGGGCATTAAAGTGTAGCAGTATACCCCCAATGGTGCTCGGAACGAAGTATGCTTCTCGTCGTCGGGATACATCTTAATCTGGTTGTACCCTGAAAAGCCGTCCATGAAAGACATCCTTTCGAATCTACATGTGTTGTCGATCATGACATCGGTAATGGGTAGCGAGAATTCGTCTTTAGGACAGGCCGTATTGAGATCACGGTAGTCGATGCAGATCCGTATTTTCCCGTTCTTCTTGAGGACGGGGACGATGTTAGCTACCCAATCTGGATGTTGTTCCTCCCGGATGAAGCCACATGCAATGAGCTTGTGAACTTCGGCTTCAATAGCTTCCATAATGTTCTGGCGAAACCGACGTTGTTGCTGCTTGACTGGCTTAACGTCGGGCTTGATATTCAGACGGTGCATGGGGACTTGCGGATCAAGTCCGCGCATGTCTCCGTAGCTCCATGCGAAGACGTCTATATACTCTCTTACGAGTATTATCAATTCTTCCCTTTCTGTAAGTGATAGGCTTTCACTTATAAAGATGGGCTTAGGGTGGTCTTGACTACCCAAGTTGACCTGCATCACCTTGTCTTCAGTAGGTGGCTCGCGCAGTTTGAATCTCTTTTTCCACTGGAGGTTTAATTGCTGGGCCCATGGTTCCTCATCAACAGCTTCTGCGGGCTCCAATTGACTGCTTGAAGTCATATTAACGGTGAGATTTTCGAACATTCCTCCTACACTGACGTCTGAGTCCCACTCGGAGGATGAGGCTGAATGTGATGGAATTGGTTCATCGTCTTTGAATTGAACCGTTGCTGACGATATGGGTGTAACATATCCCAACCCCCTGCGTGTACTATCATAGTAATTTGCAGGCTTCCCTTTTGGCACAAAGTTACGCAGCAAGCTCCGCCTTTCTTTTCCAAAATTCAGGCCTTCTCCATGCCTTAGGTCATATCCCATTTTCTTCATAATATGGCGCGCTGGCCGCGCGTAATGAAAGAATTGTGGAGTGTCTGAATTTGAACTTGAATCTGCGGTTATGGGTTCCCGTAGTTGGGTTCTACCGAAAATTATCGGTAACTGACCTTCTTTGAATGGCGGGATTACCAAAACGGCTCCATCTGCGGATTCCATGGGCGTACTGGACGCACTTGGCTTATGTAAAGGCATGTGCAGAGGGCTATCCATAATGGATTTAAATAGCCCAACACTCGCAGGATAATCAAAAGAAATATTATCATTAATTACCCATTCACCTTCATCCTCTGAAGGAGTATTACATAGGGGATTATTGAGACATGCTATAATTGGTTCACCAATCAGAATGGCTGGCATGCCTGCTTCGGATTCTGAATCCGCCTCGTTGCCACTTTCATCATCGTCCCGGCAACGGTTCTTTAGGTGTTCCACCGGCCTCTTGATACAGGAGAGCGTCAGTGAAGTAATTTTTCACCCCTTTGAATGGTTGCTTTTCAGCAAAGACAGTTCGTACTGTCGCGTCATCTTCAACATATTTGAAGCATTGGTGCAGAGTAGAGGGAACGATCCAGTTGGCATGGATCCATGGTCGTCCTAGCAGCAGGTTATATGACGTGTCGGCGTCAATGACATAGCATGTCACTTCTGACTTCAAGCTCCCGATTCTGCAACGGAGCCGGATTTTCCCAAGTGGGTGACTACTCCCGGCATTGAAATCGTATATTGTAATAGTGGTTGCGGACAACCTATACAGCGGTATACCGAGGAAGTAGAGAAGCCTTTTAGGGATGATGCTGAGTGCGGACCCCGGGTCGACTTGTACTCTTTCAATGCACGTTGAACCGATATATCCGGTGTAGTACAGAGGTCGATCGTGCTTGTTGTCTTTGAGAAGCATATCTTCCGCTGTAAAGGTAATAGCGGGCACCTTTGATTGTGCATGATGACATTCTGGGTAAGGAGACTGAACGTTTTCGTTAGGGACCTCTGGTATGCATGTCAGGAATGATTCTGAATTAGCCAGCGCATCCCTGAGTGCTTCTCTTGTCTCTTTTGAGAGACGAAGGAGCTCGTGTACTGTGATACGAGCCGGGATATTAGCCAGCTGGGCAATATGTCAAAACGAAAGGCGTGTCAAGCCCTGGGCCTGAAGGCTTCTTTAGGACATGGTCGAATCGGACCTCCTTAGGCTTTTCTTTTCCCTTGGTTGGAACTGGAGCGGATGCTGGTATTTCTTTTCCCTTGGTTGGAACTATGCGTAGGTTTGCTAAAATAAAAGTGTGCATAGTTTTTGTTGTATTTCATAAAGGGGGAGAAAATTCATTTTTCATTTTTTAATTGGTATTTGTATTTCCACTCCTTACTTTATGATAGAAAATAGTCATTTCAATTGTTTATATGGCTTAAAAAAAATACTATCTTTTGATATCAAGATGTCTTGCGTTTTAAATTGGTATTTCAAATTTTTGTTTTAAAGAAAATAAATTCAAAAGTTTAGATTTGTATTGATCTATGTTTACTTTTATTGGTATCAAGATGCTTCATTGACATATTTTCAATTGATATCATGTTTTTAAAGTCACCCCTTATTGACTTTGTTTTTGTTTTAGACAAAAAAAGGGGAGAACATTGTTTTTATTGTTTTGATTGTCAAAAAGGGGAAGAAAGATTATTTACCCCTCATTGACATTTTATGGTGTTGATTGTTTACCCCTTTGTTGATGATTGACAAAAAGGGGAGAAAGATTTAGTTTATATATGCATATTTATGTTTTTGCATATATTAAGTTTAATATAGTTTAATGTTAATTGGTATCTAGAACATGTTTTGTTTTTGAACATTCCATTTGGTATCTAGAGCTTTTATTGTTTATGCATATTTATGCATTCATGTTTAAAAGCCTTCATTGCATATTTATCTTGTTTATTTGCTTATGCATGAGTTAAGGGGGAGCTTCTTTGAAGCTTAACTTTAATCCATGCATATATAACTCCATGAGTTTTGTCATCATCAAAAGGGGAGATTGTTGGCCCAAAGGCCTTCCACCCTAGTTTTGATGATGATTAACTCATGTAGTTATGTTTACTAATATTCTTGTGATTTTAAATTTCAGATCATTAAGCAAGATATTAGTTGGTGATTAGCTTCAACAAAGGAGTTTGGAAGCTTTTCATGGTGAATCTAGGGCCAAAGCATCAAGATCATACCTTGCCTAGCTCTTGGATCACGGGTTTGTGGAGCAAGTCATCTTGAAGATAGAAGATCGTCAAGAAGACTTAGGTATCCATAATTTAGTGTGTTTTTAGATCCATTTGTAAAGCTTAGTATAGTTGATATGCTCAAGTGCACAACACACACAAGATTTATGTTTTGGATTTGATTTTCATGAATAGATTGATCAAATAAGTTTACATGTTTTATATGTATAGTAGATGTATTCTAGTTATACATACATGCTTTAACTTGCTAGACAAATTTATTTTGATATCCCATTCATGTGTTGAAAAATCAAGTTTCATAAAAATACCGGTTTTGGTTTTTGATAAAATTTGCAAGACTCAAAAATGAATTGATATGATTGATATATGTCTTAAAAATTTTTATCACTTGTTTGTGTTTCAATATAAAATGTTAAAACAAGTTTTATGAAATTTTCAGAAAAGATAAAAGTTTTTTATAAAATATTTTTTCCAGTTTTTCTGACCCAGGTTTGTGCTGACAGGCCGGTCGGTCGACCCTGACGGTCGACCGCAACATGGGCCGGTCGACCCCAAGGGTCGACCGACGTGCACAGACTTGTGCACGTCTGGCAGACACAAACTCGGTCGACCGTACGGGTCGACCGGGTCTGAGAGCTCTGCTCTCTGTTTGTTTGGGTCGACCGGGCGGTCGACCGTGTTTGCCCAACGGTCACATTTCTGACCGTTGGCGGTCGACCCGGCCGGTCGACCGGTAGCCTGTCAGGCTGCCAGCTCAGCCTAACGGCTAGTTTTCTGATGGAGGTATAAATACCCCATCTCTTGGGCTGTTTTGACAAGACTTTCAAGAAGAAAAATTTCAGTGTTTCTCTAGTGTTTAAACAAGTTTTCAAAATAGTTTTTGTGCTAAAAGGATTTCATCTTTATTGTTTTGGGTTTTTGGAAAATCAAAGAAAACTAGTTTTTGGGATATTGATTTGGTCTTTTATTTCTATCATCTACAAGAGATTTCCCAAGTAGTTTTTCTTTGTTGCTTGTTTCCAAAAACACCTTGATTCCACACTTGAGCTATCTTCTATCCTAATCTATTAGGATCTTGTTTTTGTGGAAAAGAGAAAGGAAGAGGAGTTATTTGTGGTTGAAATATACCACTTGTTGTAAAAACCCTCATTTGCTTTGTATCCCTCTCGGTGAGGTTGATTGAGGATTGTGGTTTGCTCCCTCTTTGGTAAAGGTGGAGTTGGTTGTTGTTTGCTCCCTCTAGTGAGAGGTGGAGTTGGTGTTTGTAAGCCTCTTCGGTAGAGGTGTTGGTTGTTGTATTGCCTCATTGTGAGGTGGTTGTTTGAGAGAGGAGTTCGGTACTCCCGGTTGTAAAAATCCTTCTCGGTGAAGGTTCCCTCGGTGGGAGTCCTCGGTGGACGTGATAGTGGATTGGAAATCCTACATGGTGGTGTAGGCGGGGATGTAGAGCAAGGTGCTCGAACCTCGAAACATATCTTGTGTTTGCGTTTGATCCATTGTCTCTCTAACTCTCTCTCTCTTTATTTTGTACAAAGCATCTTTCATATCATCATATCATATTTGCTTGTGTTGAGCATAATTCACATTGCCTTGCATCTTTCATATTGCTATATCATTATATGCTTGGCTTGCTTGTGTGTGTGCCTCACTTATACTTAATCAACAAGAGCTTCACATAGCATCTCAACTCATATCTAGGGGAATCAAGAGGAGTTAGTCCAGATCCCTTCACGGGGAATTCGGCTACACTTGTTGATTGTATTAAGTGTGTTGCAAAATTTGCATTAGCTTCCACATTTAGCGCACTTAGTTTTGCATTTAGTTCTAGATTAGCACTTACACCTATTCACCCCCCCTCTAGGTGTTTTTTTACTAACTGTCGCCGAAGAGGCGTACCCGCTGTCTTCATCTTCTTCATCCGATGGTTGGAATGATCTCCTGGGCTCCGGGGAGGCTAGGGTCATTGAAGAGGAAGGCTGTTCATAATTATAGGGTATTGCCACCCTAGATCTGGTGTTTCGGAAACACCTTCTTCATGCACCAAGACTTCGCCTAAGCCTAGGCTGTAATCTGGATCTGGGGAGCTGTAAGGGGTGCCGTCAGATGTATGTCTTCCCCTGTGCAGCTCTCGTCCCCTTCCGGTCATGTTGACAGATGCAGAGGGTGGATCCCGTGAGATGCTCCTTTTGCGATGCTTCCTCGGGGCTTGTACCGACAGCCGATGAAAAACTGATCGTCATCCTGGAGGAGTGGCGGGGATTGGTCCCAGCCGGCAATGGACCGAGTGGAGTGTCACCAACTGACATCCCACTTGTTGACAACAGGAGGAAAAAGTTTGTTTATTTGTCAACAATTCCCGCAAATCAGACCTGCTTGGGCCTAAACAATCCAGCGCAGAGGCTCTTTTGGATCGTATATAGGACGATGTCCTGCTCCTCTTATCCCTGCAGAAGGGATTAGCACTGAATAGTGCTTCAGTTCTAACTTCGCCATAAAGCGCAAGCTTAGCGCCTGATGAACTGGAGAGCGGAGCACGCTGTGGTGCTTTATCCGCTATGCTGCTGTGAAGGCAATTAGCCTTAGATGGTACTTTGGCTCTAGCTTCGCGGTCATGAACCCTGCGCGTACGCTGTGGTACAGTAGCTTCGCTCACGAGAACCAGGCCGGCGCGAGGCATTACTGCTCTCGAATTGGGCGACGGTATGATTGCCGTCGTGACTTCGCGGCTAGCAGCATTATTGGAGCAGACATGCATCTTGCCTTTTTCTTCGCAAGAGAGGCGCGGTTTTGGCGTAGCTACGCCTGAGGTTTCGGCCAGAGACTTCTGTTTAGGCCTCCACATCCGCTTTGGCAGAGGATACTTAGGTTCGCAAGGAACCTGATTAGCCACACGCGAGGCTGAAGAGTGTCGGCAGAATTCTGCTTCTGGTTCTTGCTTCGAAACCTTAGTCATGGAGACCTTTCTATGCTTCCGTGCTCGAAGCATTAGACCACCCCCAGAGAGGACTTCTTCAAATCTTCCTTGGTCGAATTGAACGACTAGGTTCTCGAAAGTGAAGGACTTGGACTGCGGGCGTGCTTCCTTGTTGCGCCAGAGAACCGCAGTAGGTTCGCAGAGAACCTTTTCTGTCTCCGTAGAGACTTTCCTTGAAGATTTAGTCAGAGAGGCTCTGGCTGCACCGGCTTTCTGAATTCAGAGTTAGACCCGAAGGTCTGTTCGTCGCATTGCGACACTTGATTCTTGGCAGTGGAGAATTTAATCCCCAGCGGAGTCGCCATCTTGTTTTCCATTATATTTTGCAAAGGGGAAAAACTTACAATAAAAGAGTTTGAGGAGCTAAATTACAAGTATTCTTAAAAAGATTACAAGTAGATCTCCTCAGAGATTCTGGAGAAGTGTGCCGATAGGAGTCTGGTCAGCGCGCGACCACTTTGTCCCTTTGACAATGCGAGCGATGAGATTCCCTTCTCGCCTAGTTCGGGGAATCAGAGAATAGAGGGTTGGTAGAACCCTCTTGCTACTTCTCAAAACTGCCTTCAATTAGGAATTCCTTCTCGCCTGGTTCTGGAGATTTCCTTGAGAAGAAGGTATTAGGGTATCAGCACCCTGATTAGAGAAGCAATTCTCTATAAAGTCTCTGAATTCAAGAACGCACGATGCTTTGTGAAGAAGTCTCTGCTTGTGGAGTCCTCTCTCGAGCGTATCGCCTTTTCAAAGCCTTTTCGTGGTCTGTCGTCTCTCTTCTTTGTGCCCCTGATGGGCTATTTATAGGGAGAGCAAGGGTATAATCGTCCCTTGAAGATATGGAAACAGATTGAATCAAATCTGTTTAAATCTGGAAAGTAGCCTTGTTGCGAGGCTAGGATCAGCTTCTGCGAAGCTAGAAATGGCAGGTCGGTTGATCCTCTTGATCTATTTTGATCCTTTCCATATCGTTAGAGGATTTCTCCTGATCTTCTTACTCGTTTTAGAAGAGTCAAGAGATTGTGGCAATCAACTGTCAAATTTGATCTCCGATTTGATCTTAATGGGATTTGATCTTGATCCTGATTAGATTTGATCTAATCTGGAGATTTGATTGGTCAAAGGTTGACCAGCAGCGGCGCTGCCCGCTTTGAACTCTCAGCGGAGCTGGAGGCAATTTCTGGCGAAGTCAGAACAAAGCTCTTCGACGGAGCTAGAAATCATCTGTGGCGAGGCTACCATATACCCTTTCTGCGCAGTTGTGTATAGCTTCAGGGCGAAGCTGACTTCTTCTGGCGAAGTTACGCTTTAGCAGTTCAGGTGAAGCTATAAGTTAGCTTCCTGGCGGAGCTTTGAATGGCTTCAAGGCGAAGTGGATGATCTTAGCCTCTCAAACGAGGCTATCCCTTTGGGATCATGTGATGCTAAGTGGTAGCATCTTAGACCTGCTGAGGTCTGTTCAGAAATAATCCGGGTTCACTGTCTGCTTGCTGGATCAGTGGAGTCCAAGTTGCTTCCTTGTCCCTCGGAGATGGGTGAAAACTGGTCTTCAGCTCTCTGTCACTTGTCTTTTGTAAATGTCAACAAGTTTAGACATTTTTCAGAACAATAAGAATCTTGTCTTTTTTAAGTGTCAACATGGTGCGGGTTTCGACGATTGACGGACTTGTTGAAGGGTGAGGTCCGACCAACGAAGGGGCTGATGGTCTTCTGCTGTGATGGTGAAAAGGAAGGGAAAAGAAAATGAGAGTGCACGGCCAAGTGCTATCGGAGGAAGGCAGCTCGGGGAGGTGTTGGATGGGTGTTGCGGACTGCGGCACAGCGTGGCGCGAGTGCCATGGAGGGCTGCCAGAGGTAGCCGCGGCTCCGACGGAAAGGCGGAGCATCCGGAGCATCCAGGAAGGATCTCGATCGAGGGTGTTGCCGAGTGAGGGGGAGAAGGGCTCACGGCTGATGGCTGTGATGGACATTGCTGAGGGGCTCGCCGGCGAGTTTCAGAGAAGGACGGCTCCGGGGAGTGGCCGCGGTGGTGTGCTGCAAAGGTGGAAGAATGAAAGGAGGAAAAGAATAGAAAGAATAGCAATTCTTTGGGATATAGAATTAGATAGGATTAGTAGGATTTTAAGATTGGGTTGTTTGAATTTGAGATTTACAGGGATTCTGTTTTGGCTTCATGAAATGAGGGAGGAAAAGAATGGGCTTGGGTTGTTAGGATTAAGATTTGGTGGATAGGACTTGGATTAGAATTAGTTTAAAATAAGATTTGAATTTAGGATATGGTTAACTTTTAATGGGCTATTGGTTATGTATGGATATCATGTGTAATGGGTATAGGCTATTTTGGAATGTATTTAAAGGTATAGAGAATAGGTATGGGGATAATGAGTTAATGGGCTCAAGTTGATTGAAATGGCTTGTAGATTTGAAAGGAAAGAGAGAAAAATAAAGATTGAGCCTACCTTTATGAAATGAGGAGAACAAGAATTAGAAAAAACATATTTGAGCTTTGCTGAAAAAGAAAAAATTAGAGAAGAGGAAAAAAAAAGTAGGAGGTGGGATAAAACACACAATAAATACTAATACTAATAGTATAATAATAATAATAATACTAATTTAATACAAAATAACAACTAAAAGTAACAATAACAATAATAGTAGTAACTTTAATAATAATATTAACAATAACGATAATAATAATTAACACTAAACATAATGATAACAATATTAACAATAATAATAACACAAAAAATGGTAATAATAATAGAAATTACTAATGTTAACAAGAAATATTAATACTAATATATAAAAACAATTTAACAGAAAGTATCTTTACGAAACTTGTATATTTAAAAAATGATAAGTCATAAATAAATAATAAGTTAATTCTTAAAAAACAAATACTGTATTATCAATTAGGGGTATTACATGAGCCTTGTGGGCCAAAAAAATATTTTATGTACTATCTTTGGCAAGTGTCAAGTTATAGGGGAGGTGCTGCCGAAATTTCTAAGATACTCTTGGAAAGATAGTGAGATATAGATTTAAGACCGTTACAGGGGAGAGAGAGGGGGTGAAGGAGAGGAGAAAGGAAACGGTAAAAACTATGCTTTAGTAGGTAAGAGAGTAAATTGAGGGTAAAATTGTGTAACGCCCCGATCCCGCAGGTACGGGGACGTTATGGCGACGTACATATGCAGGGCGGAAAACCCTCACGTACGTACGCTAAGCCTCAGTACAGTAAATAATCTCCATAGACACATGAGTTCAAACATAAAGTAAGTACAAGAATACCTGCAGGAAGAGATTAGCGAGCATAACAGATAGAAAACAGAGATAAATAAGATAACAATAAGAAATCACAAAGATACCTATGACTGGTCTCGATGATGAGTCTCCTATGTGAATCCAGGGCACTATCTGATAATACGGTAACTCAGATCTCCACCTGGGCACGCAAACCCAGTGTCGTCAGAAAGCGACCTAGTGAGTGGTAAAATGAAGGAGGCAGTAATATATATAATAGTAATACAAGCACGATACATATACTAGTGATCCATATAATAAGTATAGAAGAAGCAATAGAAAACTATAATCAGGTCATCTTGAATACCAGCACTACCTAGCATGTTATCATCGGTCATGTCTATAGTCGTATCCAGTGTAGAGAATAAATAAGCTTGTCTAGTGGTGACGTGATAGAAGTGCACATGGAGATGGACCTATGCAATATACACATAATACAGTGTCGTGCATATACAGTAATGATGTCTGCACTGAATACAGGAGACAGAATATATGCAATGCAGAGTACACATGTACATAAGTATGATGCCACTACAGAAAGTGTAACATGTACTAGGTAAAGTAACAGGATGATCAGGACAGCAACAAGTACAACTAAACAATAGAATACATGTATCAGGCAAATCATGTTACAATAGCATACATGTCTCAGGTAAGTCATGTTAGTTATCCAATAGTAACAATCAGTACCACCTGGTATTTTAATCAATCTCTTCCAGTGTCCCATACCACTGGCAGTTCATACTGGAGCCCGCACTCCAGTCGAACCCATCCGGACATGGCCTACGGGTACCATTATCCGAACGAGAGAGTGATCAAATAACAAGTGTTCCCGACGTCACTATTGTCACTATTGTGTATACTGTTTTATTATGTTACTTGGAAACTCATGGTCGAAGAGCTCTTATCGGGTGGGTGTATCCCGTGCATACCCGGGACAACGGCCTTACGAGATCCCTGGCTGCTGAGACCAGGGCCAGCCCGCTAGGGCTGTAACATGTAACGGGAATCTCAATGAGCTAAAACAATAACGTGAGCTCATGAGTAACAGATGGTAGCCAGCACTACCCCGTCCCCTGCAGTGGGACAAACAATATGGATCCAGTACATCCACCCGATATGACCTAATCAACCATCAAGTCTCCCCCATCCCCAAGTTATCTTTATGATTTGATATGTCAAGTATACAAGGTAACAAGAACAAATACAATACATGATACGGTAATATGTTAACTGGACCTGAGCTCTGGTGACAGCATAGAACAATATAACGGGAAACGGGAACAATATAACGGGAAATAATATAACGGGAAACGGGAACAATAGATGTGGGATTCCACATATCGCATATCAACAGCTCTCATGTCCAGTAACGGGAATATCCATATCAGTAACAGGAAACAAGCATATAACACGGATACGGTAACATGGAACAATAAGACATGTAGTATACACGGTGATCCATATGACAAGAAGATAGCAACAACACATGCATGTATATTTGTGCGGTGAGCATATGTAGCAGTGCTGTCTGTGTAACGAGTATCCGTGAAGTGGTGCATGTATATATCGGTGGGACATGAATACGAAATAAGAGTGTGACGTGTTATAGTACTGGTGCAACATGTACATGTAATAACAGTGGTCAGTGTCTAATATCATGTACAGTGAACTATAGTATCCGTGTAATGATGATAACCATAATATGACCTGCGGTACTTAGCCGTGTACTAGTGGAACATAGTTGTGTAACCATAATCCGTGTAACAGACATAAACGGTGTCTAGCAGGTCTGTCTAGTGACCGTGTAGTCTCACAGCGTATCTGTAGATCAGTATATATGTAACGTGACTGTGAACATAAGAGCGTACAAGAGTATGGTGACATAGTGGCCCGGATGTCAGGGGTACATGAACAGACATAATAGGCATCCAGACAATCAACGTCTTTTAGTTATCAGGCATATTATCCATACAGTATTTATGACCGTGTTTTAATATTGTTTACAATTTACCGTAATCATGTTTTATGTAAAGAACGCAACCAAGCTCAATCAATATGATCAAAAGATAACTCATAAAATAAACACTCAAAAACTTGTCGTAGGAAGGTAGGTCTCGATCCCACAGTCGCAACGGATCCAGAATCGTCCAAATCGGAGCCCGGATGCTCCCGATATCGCTCGAAACCAAACCGATATAAAAGGTTAGATATGTAATAACTGAAAATATCCAGGGGCCTATTTGTAATTTTTAGGGGCCTGAAAGTAATTTCTAATTTATAGGGGCTTAAATGAAATTTACCTTTAACAGGTCGGGTTGGGTTGGGTGTAAACCCAAACCCAAACCCATTTGGGTTTTTCACCCAACATAAGCAACAGCAGCTTGGCCTTGCCGGCCCTTGGTGTGCCGCCGGCCTGGCCTGGCCGCTGGCAACAGCCAGGCTTCCCCCCGTGCGGGCGGCCTGCAAGAGAGAGAGAGGGAGAGAGATGGAGAGAGGGAGAGAGAAGGTTTAGAGAGGGGGAGAGGTTTTAGAGAGAGTAGAAATGGAGAGAGAGGGGGGGGAAAGAGATTTAAATAGAGGGAGAGAGAGGCGGTGGGAGAGTCAAAGGCGGTGGGGAAGTCGCTGGAAGAATGGAGGAAGAAAAGAAAAGAAAAGAAAGTTAAAAAAAATATAATATTTTATTATTATTAAATTGGCCCGATATTCGACCAGCTCCGAACGGTGCCCAAAAATTACAGAAAATAGGAAATATTATTCTGAGACGTAATATGAAAACGGTTTGATGAAATTCTATCCGGTTTGCAAATTAAAAATCCCGGAGTGTCTCGTCGATACGGGCGACACCGGTTTGGCCGGATTTTTCATAAATTCAGAAAAATCTCCGAAAATATCCTAACGTAGATAATACGATTCTAAGACACATGGTGAAAGCGGATTCTCAAAATACAACTCTGTTTGTGAAATAAAAATTGTAAAGCCGCTTATCGGTATCGGTCGACACTACGGAGATTTTCCAAAATAATGCATAAAAATTCCAGAAAATCTTGAAAAATCTAAAATATTAGAAAATAATTTTTGAAACTAAAATCAGCTCAATCGGACTACCACGAAGATCAAATCAAGTTTGTACGTCGTATCACGTACTGATACGGTGATACGTACACCAGGGATCAGGGGGTTACAAATTGCCTCAATATTGCCAATAACTCTATAATCAGAACCCAACCATCTAAAATTCAAATTCAGAACTCCCCAAAATGAGGGTTATTCTCGCGTTTAGAGAGAACTCTCCCCACGCTTAACTTTGCAATTGAAGTGTTATTTGCTTTGGACTTAACAAGAGTTAACTGCCCAACTCCGGTTAGACCCGACCCCGGTTCAGTTCAACGGTTCGAGAACCGGTGGGCCGAAACTGGAACTGGCGCACAGTTCCGCTGTTCCAGAACCAAACTGGAACAGGCCGTACACGTGTGCCCGTTCCGATTAAACTGGCAGTTCTCGATTCTGAGCCTTTTTTTAGGGGTACTGGGCTCGGCCTGGCCAGATCGACAGCCTATGCCCAGGCCGGCAGGCCGCCATGGGCCCATGAGGCCAGGCAAGCCTGTCCTAATTTTTAAAAAAATTAATTTTTTTTGCCCCTTCCAAGTTTCGAACTTGCGACGTTCAAGTTATTAGCACAATGCTCTAACTAACTGAGCTAATAGGCAATTTCAATAGAGTGTTTAGTTATATATATTAATACTCTTTAGTGAATTATTGTTGAAAAAAACCGAACAAGAACCAGAATTGAAACCAGAGCCGTCCAGTTTCGGAACCGAAAACTGGAACTGGCCGGCCCCCGGTTCCGAAATCGTGGTCGGGTCTAACTCTAGCTAACCCAATTACCAAATGGGCACTAAAAGTTGCAAAATCGCAATGTAATTAAACAGGATTGTTAAACTAGTATACCGCTGTGGGGCGGTAGGAAACCGACTAACGACAACGACGACTATGAGAGGGAGAGAGGTGGGTGGGTGGGGGAGGGAGAGAGAGAGGAGAGGGAAATGAGAGCTAGAGAAGGGGAGAGGGGAGGCGGAGAGGGGAAGAGTGAGAAAGATGGGGGACGGACAGACGGACAAACACAATTTGTGAAGGAGTCACGAGAAAAAACCTAATTTCTGCCGCTTTTGATCAATTAAGAAACTGAAGTATGTTATGGGCTTGTTTGTTTCGTCACAAAATGCCGCAAGTCGTAAGTCGTAAAACTTCTTTTCCATTTTTCGCTGTTTGTTTCACTGAAAACAACTTGCAAAATGTAACTCTCATTTTCTCACTTGCAGTTGCTATAATTTTGTGGTTCATGTAAATCTAACTTTTACACTCACATTTTCCCACTTGCAGTTGCTACAGTTAATTTTGTGGTCATGTAATCCCACTTGTAGTACACTTGCAGTTTAAAGCAGTTACTTGGTAATCAATATATAATTTAATATTATTAATATGTAATATTTTTAAAATATTTTTAATAGTGTTCACTTTCTTATTTAATTATTTAATATTTTTAATCTTTAGTTTTTTATTATTTTTATATTGTTTAAATATTTAATATTTTACTATTTATTTAATATTTTTTATTTAATATTATTATTTAATACTTTATTATTTTATTAATACTTCACCATTTTTTTAATATTTATTTAGAGTTAAATATTTATTAATATAACAATATTATACTTAATATAAAATTAATATATATTAAATTATTTATTTTTTAATATAAGCAACTACTTTATTAATATTATAATATACGTCATTATTATATTAATATTTTATTATGTTAATATTGTAATAATAATTCATTATAATAATATTATAATAAATTTATTATTAAAATTATAATTATATTTTACTTTGTTATTTTTATATTTTTATATATAATAATAATATTATAATAAAATTTAATATTATAATAATTTTTATGTATTTTATAATATTATAATATTATAACTATATTTTATTATTTTTCTTAGGATTTTTTAATATTTATGTTTTATTAGTATTCTTAAAATTTTATTAATGTTCATTAGATTTCTTAAAATTTTATATTATTCATTTAGTTAATATTTTAGTAATATTGTACTAATTAAACTAATATTTTATTAATATTTTTTATAATAAATTATTAAGATTATTAATATTTTATCTCAAATTTATTAATACAATTTAATTTATAATAGTAGATTTAATTTAATAGTATTTATAATATTTAAATCACTGTTATAGTTAATTTTGTGGTCAACTTTTTCACTTACACTTTTATATTATCAACCAAACACCGTAAAACACAATATATTTTTTCATTTACACTTTCATTTTACCAACCAAACACTGTAAATATACTTTTCTATTTACACTTCTACTTTATCAACCAGGCCCTGTGTCAACACAAAATTTGCAGACTGCAAGTGAATTGTCAATTTGGTTACCTGAAGTATTTTCTTGAAGTGGACTTGTTAAAAGCATTTTTTGAATCGTTGAAAGTAGAATTGCTGAGGGCACGGATCAAGATTAGATCCGAGTTTGGAGAGCCACGAGGATGGACTCGGCCTTTTGTAGCAACTAGCAAGGTTGGCCCCCGCCCTGACATAAATCACATCAGACCGAGTCTCGGGGCTGAAAATGTCAGAGAGACCGTGGTCAGATGCGAGGGTCATTGGACATAAGAATCTAAACCCGACGCGCTAGCGCACCGGATCTTCGAACAAAACCCCAAACAAAATGAGCCCAGCCCAACCTCTTTGTCTGAACCTTTGTTCTCTCTCATTTCTTCCTGCTTTTCTGGCGGTTTTCCTGTTCCCCTTCCCTCTCTCTCTCTTGTTTCCCGCTTTCAGCCATGGCGACCGAAACCCTCACCCCCGCCGACCGAATCCAGAAGACCTTCGAAGACCTCGAGTCCGAGAAAACCCTAATCAACGCCTGCACTCGCCAGTGGAAGGCCCTCTCCGAGCACTTCGCCTCTCTCTCCAAAACCCTAGCCGACCGCTCCGATGCCCTAGACTCCAAGATCCAATCTTTGGACTCCAAACCGCAGAGACAATCGGCAGCCTCGACCTCCGCGAGACCGCGATCCCCGACCGCGAGTCGGCCGCCTCGGCCTCCATCGAGTCCAAGAAGGAGTCCGCCATTAAGGAGATGGAGGACCCCGAGCCTAAGGCTCCTTCGTCGAAAGGCGAGTTCTTGCGCTTGTACTGCCGGAGAATGGACTCGAGCAACCTGTGGCGGTTCATGATCGGTCACCGGAAGGATCTCGCTGTGCTGAGGAAGGAGATTACCGACGCTATTGCGGAGTCGGTGGATGCTTGTAGGTTGGTTGTCGATGCTGTTGATGATTTCTTGAATCAGGGGGAGAGTGTTGAGAGCGGTGGAGACCGGTGCTGGGCAATTGGAATGCTGCTTAGGGCTCTGTTTGATCAGGAGGGGAGGAAGGGGCCGGAGGTCTCAGAGAAGATTAGGGAGAGGGCGGCAGAGGTTGCGGCGGAATGGAGGAAGAGGATTGACGGGAAGGGAGAAGGAGAAGTGAAAGGGAAGGGGAAGGAGGTGGGGTGATGGGAGGAGCCGAGGCGCAGATATTTCTTCAGATGGTGGTGGCTTTCAGGTTGATCTCAAAGTTTGAGGAGGAGGAGCTGAGGAAGTTGGTGTTGGAGCACGCGTCAAGGAAGGAGATGGCCAAGCTTGCTGCGGGGCTGGGATTCGGGGAGAAAATGGCAGGTACATTATTTTTCAATTTCAATTTGGTGATGAATTTGTTTGTTCTTGATGGCTATTATTGTTAGATAATTTTTTCTTTCTTTCTATGTTATTTCTTTGTATGTAGCGGGATGCAAAATGTTGAAGTATATTAGGGTGCTCTGGGAACTAGGACAAAACTTGTATAAGCTTTATTTCTTAGTAAAAAGTTATTAGTGCTATAATAATTCTTCTTATGTCGTGAAGTAAGTAATGGGTGTGTTCTTAAAATTTAGGATCAAAAGCATACAAAATCTCTCCATAAGATGGATGCCATAGTATGGGAACCACTAAAACAAAGTTGCAGGCTCAATTATGGTTATAGGATGGTGTGAGATTCAACTATATCAGCCATAAGGCCGATAAAGCTAGCACAGATAGGGTTATTTGACGCCTCTTATCTTGGAGATGAAAGAGGAAGGAGGCAGGCCTACAAAGGAACTGGTCAATTGTATAGTGGGTGGAAATGGAAGATCGAAGGGAAGAGGAGAGGCTTTTGAGAGAGTTAAGTTCACAGATTTCAAAGATGAATAGATGGAGAATGTGTCAAGATTTTACTTCTACATTAACCTATCTTTTTAGTCAGTGTCTTGTCGTGTTAAAGCTCCATACACCTTCTGATGGATGTGTGGTTTTGAAGTTGTTATGCGACATTTGCCTATTTTGTTTTAGTTGGATACCAACTAGCACAACCCATCTTCCAAAAGCAAATAAATGAAACTATACAAGAGGAAGGTTCATGTTTTCGTTTAAATTCATTCTATTTATTTCCATTTAATTATGTTTCTTATTTTATTCGTTATTTTCATTTTGTTGTTATTCTTTTTTTTTTTTTTTGTAATGCTGAAAATTAATAATTTGATTAGAATTCCATCTTCTCCGTAAATAAGAGCTGCATTTGAGGCCATTAATTTTCCATTGTTGTTTGAAGTCAAGTTCGATGTTGGAACCAGAATCTTAATTACATCTGTCATGAATTTATTGCCTAGACCAAAAATAACCAGGATATGAACTCAGTATTAATGCAATATAACTAGTGATCTGTATTCCAACAATACCAGGTTAGCCCTTTGGTCACTTTTGTTCCTCATTTTTAGGAAACTGCACCTTATGTCATTTTGCACCTTCCAGTCTGAGTTCAAATTTCACACCCAATAATTTAAAACCTTGTGTGTGATTTGTCATCAGTCCATTCTTGATTACCATTGCAACAGGACTAACTTGCCTGACAATTCAAGGTTTTACTGAATGATGACTTCTTTGCAACCCGTTGTTAAATTCATTTCACACGATTTTCAATCTTCTCGATTTAAGTACCTGCAAGGAAAGGTGATGAGGCCATCACGCCGTTTGAGCGAGTCTACATTAGAAGAAAGCGTGCTGCATTCCTTTGGTTCTAATTTATTATTATTATTTAGCTTGTATTTTATATTTGTGTTGTTGCAAGTCCATTTGGGTTTAGTTTGGGCTAGTTTAACCATATTTGATTCCATTTAGGGTTAGTAGCGTCAAAGATGGTCATTTTGTATTGTTTTGAAGCCTATAGGCCTTAAGACCTCTCTCTAATTGGGATCAATGAATAAATCCAAAAATTTTCATTAAAATTTCTTTAGATCTGAGTTCTTTGATCTCGAGATTGGGTGTAAAGCTCGATCTTTTGTAAGGGTGTAAAGCCCGATCTTTTGTAAGGGGCGTGAAGCCCAATCTTATCAAGTTTGAGCGACTCGACATTAGAAAAAGGTGTGCTGCATTCTTTTGGTTCTAATTTATTGTTATTATTTAGCTTGTATTTTGTATTTGTGTTGTTGCAAGTCCATTTGGGTTTTAGTTTGGGCTAGTTTAACCATATTTGAGTCCATTTAGGGTTAGTAGGTCAAGATGGTCATTTTGTATTGTTTTGAAGCCTATAGGCCTTAAGACCTCTTTCTAATTGGGATCAATGAATAAATCCGAAAATTTTCATTAATATTTCTTTAGATCTGAGTTCTTGATCTCGAGATTGGGTGTGAAGCTCGATCTTTTGTCAGGGGTGTAAAGCCGATCTTTTGTTAGGGGTGTGAAGCCCGAATCTTATCAAGTTCTTGTTCATTTTTCATATTCTTTATTCTTTTTTCTTAACCCTAGTTTTTTGTTTTCTATTTGGAGTGAAGATGATTGCGATCCCGATATTTTACATCATTTTGATATCATAGCCTTAGGTTTCCAATCTCTTTCAATTTTTTTCATATTTATTCTCCAAAAAAAGAAAAAACCTAGATCTGATCCCGTAGAAAAAAAAATTAGTGTCCATTTTCTTCCTCTCTCTCACCCGACACCTAAACCATAACCCTGACCCTAGCAGCACCGTCAACCTCCCCTCCTTTCCTTACCACGCTGTCAAGACCCAATAGTCGTCTCCCTCTCTTCCCTTGCCGTCCCCAATGCCATCGCACTCCCCCACTCCCCTTTTCCTTTGCCGCCACCGCCTGCACCATCTCTCCCATCTCTGTTTCCTCTTCTACAGTCACCTCTGCGCCTGTCCTCTATCACCCTCTCCGTCTTCTGTGCCGCCATGAGGTTGTGCCGACGCCACCATCTCCTCGTCAATCTCATCGCCGACGTCCTCACCTTCATCTCCTCCTTCATACCTTGCTGCTGCCACGACACTGTGCTCCCCTCTTTCTGTCGCTGTTGCCTCCGACCAATCGGTGACCCAACATCTTGCCTCTGTTGAAGAAGACCTCGTTCTCTTCCTCGAGCTGCACGATCTGCCATCAAGTGTAACACCAGATCGGGTTTGATTTTTAGCAAATCCAATCCGATAACAATCCTGACTCGAGTCACCTGAAGTGCTGGCGTTGACCAGAGCCGACACGAGCTAATGGCTCAGTCCAATCTGACCCGAATTGGCTCATAGTCCTGGATCTCTCACCATCTCTGATTTGCTTCCACATCCAGCCCCTGATGGGCTCTTAGTCCCACCGATTTTGCCACCTAACGCCATTGTTGAGCCGATCAGTTCGTTGCAGATTCAGGTTCGAGTTTCGATTATCTATCAGGTAATCTTTGAATTTTTTCATTTATTTTTTCACTTAATTAGATAGTTAGTTTCTAAATCTGTCATAAACTAGAACTATTGAGTGCTGCCTGCAAAAATGAGATTGTGTGATCTGACCTTAATTGAAAATCAATATCGATATTAACTTGCAACTTTATTTAATTTGATTAGTGATCAATTGAATCGATTTGAAAACTTATTGTGTTAGCACGTGTAATTTAATCAGATTTTCGATACTACATTGTCCTAATAACGTTTTTATAAATAGGGCTTAAAATTCAGTATAATTCATCATTGAATTGATCTCTAATTTTTCTTGCATTAGCATACATTTCACCCTTAGGGTAGTTTGCATTTTGCACCAACATTTATCATTTGTTTGCATTAAAAAAATCATCATTTAGAATTAGTTAAATTTGCATTCCAAGTAGAAGTGGGAAAAGCTTTTCAATAAGAGAAAATTTTGCACCCATGAACTCTAGTATTCAGGATAAACTTGACGCGATCCTTGCTAAGATGGGCCAGATGGATCAACGACTGCAAGAGGATATAGATCAGGCTGACGCCAATTACAGAAAATTAGCCACTCGACTTGATAGGCAAGAAACAACCGAAGAAACCCAGATTCCTTAAGAACAATTCCTGAGCTAACAATAAGTCATTCTGGCGTAGGCAAGCTCAGCACTACTACACTGATTTAGAACCCCACATAGGCGTTCCCCTCGTAGAACAAATAGAGCTAGTGACGGGGAACCAAACGGGATTCTCTCCTTAGGGTTTCTCACCCAAAGCACACAGGCTACAAAGCTTAAAAGCAATTTTCATTCATTCCAAAACTACCAATAACAATACCAGTCTTGGCCTTAAATATGCTTACATCAACAGAAAGATCCCATTACAACCGATATAGGACTAAAAGAAAACTGCCAAATAAATAAAAATTACAATAAAAAGGGAAAAATAGCTAAGTTGACTTTCCCAGCCCTAATCGAACCAAACTGAAAGTGTGCGACGACGCCTCCTGGTGTAGAATCGCAATCCTGGAGAGATGTCCCCATCATTCCCTCGGGGTTGGGAAAAACTCGACTCTGTCGAACGTGAACCTCCACGGCTTTCATAATGCTCCAGACGATCAGGGTTCAACCGTTGGAGTTCCTCTCGATTAATCCAAGTGTTATCAGAATCAGGTAGTCCTTTCCAACGAACCAAAATCTGTGGTAACCACCATCTCTAGTAGAGACAATCTGATCATCAATAATTTCATCAATTTGATCTGCCATATGGGTTGGATGTATTTGGGGAAGAGGAGGTAATAAGGGTCTCTCAGGAGGTGGCACAGGGGAAGGCTCATCCAATAAAGGATTATCAGGGGAAAAATTGGGCCCTTTATACGCAATCAAATCTTCAATATTAAAAGAGGGACTAATTCCAAAATCCGGTGGGAGATCTACTACATATGCATTTGAATTAATTTTATTCAAAATTTTGAATGGTCCCGCACTACGTGCGTGCAATTTCTTCACGGTACCCGGAGGATACCGTTCTGGTCGAATTCGAACCATCACGTAGTCTCCTACGTTAAACTCATGTGCTTTCCTGTGCAAATCTGCATAAGCTTTATAGTTTGCATTATTTTTCTGAATTTGGTTGCTGATCTCCTTATGCAAGTCATGAATGTGTGATGCAAATGATGCAGCTGACTCAGACATCCTAGTATGATGGGGGACCATAGGAATTAAGTCTATAGGTTGCCTAGGTTGATAACCATGCACTACCTCAAATGGACTCATGCCTATGGTTCTATTGACAGAACTGTTGTATGCAAACTCAGCAGTAGGTAACACAAGATCCCATGCTCTAAGATTCTCACCCACTAAACATCGTAACAGATTACCAAGACTTCTATTGACTACTTCAGTTTGGCCATCAGTTTGTGGATGGAAGGCCGTAGAAAACTGAAGTTTAGTTCCCATTTTATGCCACAGGGTTTTCCAGAAGTAGCTCGTAAATTTAACATCCCTGTCTGAGACAATTGTTTTGGGTAGTCCATGTAGCCTAACAACTTCATCAAAGTAGATTGTAGCAACCCGAGATGCATCCGACGTTTTGGAACATGGCAAGAAGTGAGCCATCTTGGAAAAACGGTCTACAACCACAAGTATGGAATCATGCTTCCTTGCTGTTTTTGGTAAACCTAACACGAAATCCATACTGACATCTTGCCAAGGACAGTTAGGGACTGGTAGAGGGGTGTAGAGACCAGTATTTTGTTTTCGTTGCTTGGCGAGTTGACATGTACGACATTGACTAACAAGTCTTGCAACATCTCTTTTTAAGGTCGGCCAATAAAAACGATGTTCGACAGCTTCAATTGTTTTATTTCGCCCGAAGTGTCTAGCAAGCCCCCCTGCGTGTAGTTCCCATACCAGAAATTCTCTCAATGAGGTACGAGGGATACACAACAGACGAGAGCGAAACAAATATCCGTCTTGCAGAAGAAAACCATCAATCTCATGTGTCAAACTATCCCTTAATACAGTGTATATATTTCCAAAATCAGGACAGGACTCATAAGTTTCTTTGATCTTCTCGAAACCAACCACTTCCGTACTCATGACAGAAAGTAAAGCGCGACGACGGCTAAGAGCATCAGCGACCCTATTTTCCACCCCGGCCTTATGCTTGAGGACATAGGTGTAATCTTGAAGGAATTCTACCCACCTACCATGCCTCGAATTCAACTTCTTTTGAGAGTTGAGATACTTAAGGGCTTCATGGTCGGAATAAATGACGAATTCTTTGCGGTAACAAGTAATGGCGCCAATAATGACGGGGGAACCAAACGGGATTCTCTCCCTAGGGTTTCTCACCCAAAGCACACAGGCTACAAAGCTTAAAAGCAATTTTCATTCATTCCAAAACTACCATAACAACAATACCAGTCTTGGCCTTAAATAGGCCTACATTAACAGAAAGATCCCATTACAACCGATATGAGACTAAAAGAAAACTGCCAAATAATAAAAATTACAATAAAAAGGGAAAAATAGCTAAGTTGACTTTCCCAGCCCTAATCGAACCAAACTGAAAGTGTGCGACGACGCCTCCTGGTGTAGAATCGCAATCCTGGAGAGATGTCCCCATCAGCTAGACAAGCCCATAGACATGAGGACACGAATGCCCAATATATCAAGAGTGTAAAAGTAGATACTTCATCCTTTGACAGCGACTAGTCTCTCAGGCTTTTATAAATTGGACATTAGCTATGGACCACTACTTTTATTGGTACGATATGTCAGAGTCTAAGAGGGTCTGATTTGTGATTATAAAACTAACTGGACAAGCCGGATAATGTTGGGAGAATGCTGAAAGGTTGATGTGATTAAGAAGGGAAGATTCAGTGGACGAAATGAAAGAGAAGCTTAGACAAAATATATTTCACCTTTCTTAGTAACATTTATTGGACAAATGGAAAAGGTCAACTCAGAAAAACAAGCCAGTTATCGATTACATCATGAAATTTGATGAATACTTGAATAAGTGTAGTGCCATCATTTTAGAGTCTCCTGAATAGACCCTATTTAGGTCCAAGTCAGGTCTTAGGGATGAATATCATCGAGAGTTCATAGCTCAGGGCATCACGATCTTGGAACAAGCTTATCAGCTGATCACTAATCTAGATGAGTCTAGAGGATCCTTCTTTCACTTTCACTGATCTGATTTTGGTTCAACCCGCTTTAAGCGAGTTCAACCCGCTTAACTTAAAAGAATTTAGGCCCATAGTGCCTCGGGTCCGCCCAGTCGGGCCTATGCGGCCTAAATTCCTTTAAGTTAAGTGGGTTGAACTCGCTTAAAGCGGGTTGAATCCGTTTTAATCGGGGTGGTTATTTAGGGCTTCTAAGAAACCCTAAATTCTCAAATCTCTTCTCCAATCTCTAGTGGCCACATCTATCTTAAGTTCGCCGACGCGAACTAGGGTTCTTTCGACGCCGATGAGGTTCTCGACATCGGCAAGCTTTTCATATCCGCTTCTTCTAAAAAATAAGGTAAAAACACAATCTTTTACTGTTTTACATTCAATTTTAGATGTTAGTAATTAAATTACATGACAATTGACAAGATATATCATTACATCTTCTTTGCTTCTTCTCTAATTCAATTTTAGATGTATGTCTTTATTTAATTTTTAAGGTATTTTTTATGGTCTTTTAAAGTTTTTTGAACATATAACACACTTAAATAAAATTTAAATTTTAAAAAATAGAAAAACTTCAAGTCCCCGCCTAGTCCGATAGGCGCTTGGCCCCAGGACCGTCGCCTGGCCCGCCTAGAGCTTTTTTAAACCTTGAACTTTATTATATATATACTTCTACTAGAAATGTAGCTTCATTTAATTTTTTATATGCTCTCTTATTGTTCTACAGATGTGCATTTTAAAAATTCCCTTTAAGCTGTATGTGATCTCTTGCAGATATTATTGATGAGTTGGTGAAGACTGGGAAGGAGCTTGAAGCTGTATGTTTTGCATGTGAGTCTGGTTTAACTGAAAAGTTTGCTCCTGCTCCTCTACTCAAGAACATCCTCCACAACTCGAAAAGAAAGCACATGCGATAGCAAAGAATGGGAATCATTCAGCTGCTGCTATTGTATGTCAATTCTCAGCTTTTAACTTTACCATGTCCATTTTTCTGATTTCATAGCTCGGTTAGGTATTTCTCATCTCTATGTTTGATAATTTGATGCTCCTATATGAGCATTATTTCCTGTTGCGGATTCTGCATTATATGATTATTTCACTCTTGTTTTACTAAGATTCATAAAAGGAACAAATGATTTCTATTTCTCCATGATTTCTGGAAAATACTCAAAGTTTCATATTTTGTTTTAGAATGCTACTCAAACAATTAGTTTACTGAAGTGTACTCTTGTCTGTCGTTAGGCTATGTTAACAAGGATGTTGAAATGTTCATTCTGCTCGCTGGTTTGGTTCTTTATTTTAGTTTATCTACTAGATAATGTTGATTTGTTTACATTATGAAGCATAAGGTTGTTTCCATCATGTTGTTTCTGGGTGTGGAACTTTAAGAACTTTCTTATGTTTGTTCATACATGCTTAATTCATGAGGTAGATGCTTTCTTCTGGGGCTACATAATTTTTAATTAATAAATTAGTCTGGTCTGCTAGATAACTACTGATTCACCTTGGAATTGCTATACACCAGTGCTGTGGGTAATTTCCTAAGGAATTAATCCACACACTAAAATAATAAGCGAGTATAATCAAATCACAGAAAAGCCAACGCAAAAACGGAGAATTACGTGGAAACCTAAATGAGAGAAAACCACGGAGAGAGAAATTCTACTATGTCAATGCCGATTATAGGTGGGGTTCTCTGGTGAGCTAGGGTTTCTGAATTCCCCTCCATATTGGAAGGGTTTATATATATATATATTATATATATATATATATATATATATATATATATATATATATATATACAAGTCATGTTTTTGGATAAGGCTAAGGAGTCCTGCTTAGTTAAACCACTTAATCCATTATCTCGGAGGCGGTTAAGTTGACCATCCAGATTTGAATGCGGTGGATGAAAGTTTCATCTTATCTGATTTTCTGTGTCCAACTGTTGATATGGTTGATCTGTTCCTTAGTTATAACTGTCGAGTTTAAATAGAGATTTGGCTTATAGATAGATATTCTCACAACTGATTCAATCGCTTCTTTCTAATTATAAGCTGCTCGGGGTTTGAATCGAATGGGTACTCCTGGTCAGAGGTTCTGGAAGTAGCCACGTGTCGCTCACCAATTTGGTGCTGGGTGAACACGTGGCGTGATCTCGAGGAGGTCGGAAACTGACCATCACAGATGCTTTCTTCTCTTTGGAGGAGATTGGGAACCCTCCCTCAGGAGTTTTAGGTTCCTGGGGAGTCTAATAGAGAGGGGAACAGGTAGAGAAGAGAACTCTGGACCCAGGCTCGGTCAATTCACTGTCGCTTCAGTTTTTGTCTTGTAGAGGCGTGCATGGCTCTACAGGCTGGGCCGAATCTTAAATGCACGTCTCATTCACTGCGGCGTTAATTAAGCAACTATAGCTTCTCGAGGCATGCAACATTCGAGGAAAGTGTGGTGTATCTGACGCGATAGTATATCCTGCATATTATGCCACGTGTAGGGTCCTTAATCGAGTAGCACTTCGTCTCATTTTGGGATTTGAGATATTGACCGGCCGACGCTTGGGCTTCTTCTTTATAAATAGGACATGATCTCAGAGATCTGCATTGCTTCGTGAATGCTCTTCCACTTTCCCGAATCCCTCGTGTATTCTGTGCGGTGATGTATTCTCTTTTCATCCAATGGAAAAAGGAGAGTAGATACGCGATTGCACTCCTGATTTTCAGGAGTTCATTTGTTATGGGTTGTCGGTTCTTGCGAGGGGCTCGTCGTGCGATAATAGTTCTTGCGAGGAGGCCCGGCTGTCAGGAAGGGCGGCGAATGGACTATCTTCTAGCTGGTCCGCTTGTCTTGTCTCGATCGGAGCAGGGCGAGTAGTAGCTGGAGGCTGTGTCCCTGTCCGTCTTGTAGTTAACATAGAGCAGGGAGCATAAGGGTGCTCGATGACGACTCCGATCTCTGGGTTCGGCCTTCGGTGCTCTTATGGGGTGCCTGTACCTCGGCTGCCCCCACTCCTGAGTTCATCTTCGTGGTGATGGTCTTGGCATCAGTATCCCCTTCGCTTCACAAGCTTCATTCTGCGATTCGAGTAGTCTTCCTTGCTGGTGGCTTCCTGAGAGTTCTCAGTGTCCTTGCCCTTCTGGCCTAGCGGACTGGTTGTTCAAGGGCCATCTCCCGGATGCTGTTTTCGTTGAGGGCGTATTTGATTTTTTTCTCAGGAAGAACGCACCTAACAAATCTTGTATTGCTCATGTTAGTTGTAACCACACTTGTAAGTAGATGAATGTAATCGAAAAAAACTCTATAATAAAACAAAGAATTAAGAATATGGGTGTTTTTTTGGATCTTGCCTGGTTTTTAATTGTTTTTTTTTTGAAGTGTGGCGTCTGCTCGGGAGTTGCTTTGAAGCGTTTGGACATATTTGGAATGTGGTTCTCGAATGAGATTCGTTTCTCCATGGTACCTGTGAATGTTTATCTGAGTGGGAAGTCCCAGCTTCGAAGTTGTGTTATCATCTTGGTCTGAGGAAGACTGTTGACTCGCTTGGGGGACCATCAGGGCAGGTCTCGTTGTGGGCCGACTCCGAGCAGTTAATGTGGGCGAGCCTTCATATTTCAGAAGGCCCCCGAAGGGTCGCCGTCAGGGTGAAGAGTCGTGTAGGCTGTTAACTTGCTCAGGCGGCCATCAGGCTATATCCCATTATATGCTGGCTCCTAGCATCCAACGTGGGCGAGCCTCCCATCTTTCAAGAGGCCCCCTGAAGGTTCGTCGTGTAACATCGAGTTATTAAACTCTGGACTAATTATTAGAAATTGTGTTAAAGAGATTATTCGAAATTTGTATGATTTTTTTAAATTTCTATATTTTATTCCGATAATGAGAATCAGTGATTGGTATCTTATTGGAATTTTTTTGTAATTATTTATTAATTTGTTTTGACTAAAATAATATGTGAAAATTATGTAAATGTATTTATTTCATGAAATACTTGTATGTATACCAAGTATTGGTATCTAATTTTAATTGTAATTATATTTTAATTTGTTGTTGAGAGGAGGGAGAAAAAGAAAAAGAAAAATTATAAAAAATTGAGATATGGGGGAGGTATGGGGAGTAGGAGGGAGTGGGTAGGCTTTTTATAAGGGAGGAAGAGATGAGAATTTTTTTTCATCTCTCTTCTTTCTCCTTGTCTCTCTCTCTCACACGTTCCCCCATTCTCTCTCTTTTTCTTTCTGTCTAACAGCCAAAGGCTGGCTGGGGGGGTGCAGTACCAGTGCGGGAGCTGGGGCGGCAACGACCAGGGCACGATGGCCTGGCGAGGAGCAGCCCTCCTCTTCTCTTCTTCCCTCTTTCTCTTTTTCCCTCTCTTTCTTCAGATCCACGCGAGGGCGCCGGAGCGTCATCGGAGGAGCGGGCACGACGGCGACAGAGGCAGTGTCGGCCGGGTAAGCTGCCGACTAGTCGGGCGGTGGCGGCCGCGAGGAGTAGCTACCGGCGGCTTCTGCTGCTGCTTGTATGGTTAAACCCATAACGGGTTTGGGTTTAGGGTTCAACCCAAACCCGACTCGTGATGCACCCAACCCGACTCGGTTAATTTAAATAAGGTAAAATTTCATTTTAGCCCCTGTGAGATGAAATAAATTATTTTGGGTATTGAAAAATTACAAACAACCTCCTGAATATTTTCAAATTATTACATATCTAACTTTTTATATTGGTTTTGATTTTCGGACGATATCTTGGCCATCCAAAGTCATATTCGGACAATTCTTGAGCCGTTGTGATTGTGAAACGAGAGCTACACATCTCAGTATTAGTATGTGGTATTGGGTGTTCAAGAATTTATCGGATGCCGGTGAGTAGTAGTCCTAACTCAAGCTATAATTTTCCCATTAAGATAATTAATTATTGAGAAAATATTGATAATATTGATTCAATGGTACTAAGATTTGTTAAAAGGAAATTGTGATATTTACTGATAATGTGAATTAGTGTTGTGGAACCGGAATCCAATAGGATATCCGGATAATGAATTGCGGATTTGTTATTACAAATATGTGTAACATAATACGGGTATGATATAAATTGTGATTTTATTATTATATATAATGCATGTAGACATGATCATCAAGTGCATGTAGATGTATTAGTATGGACGAACGTAGATATATATCACATGAGTTATATGCTTGTGAATTTCTGAAAATGAATTTAGACCATATATGTATGAACATGGATGGATATCGTGCATGAAAAGTGATACAAGAATGTAATGTATGAATATGGATAATACCCTATATGAATAAGAATAAGTGCACATTTCGAGATGTCAATTGGAAACGGACGGGATACCCGATTGGTCTGACATCGAAATAGGTAGTAAATATTCAATTTGAACCGATAAGAATCGATGTCACATGTTAACTTGACAACCATGGTTAGAAACATGAAATATTGTATGATAATCAACTGAATTGAAATTAATGGAGAATCCTAAATTGAAAACTGTTATGATGGAAAACCGTAATAAGAAACTTATGTATTTATTGATATCAGATCAAAGCATGATAATTTCTTGTATAGACTAAACCTGAGTAACTGGTGGAATAGATAAATGTATATAACTAAGAAGACTAATATCAGTAATTCAATATGTATAGTTGTATATTAAACACACGCTTAGAGATATAAATTGAATATGAACTGATGGGTCAGATACCAAAATCAGTTAATGAATAGTTGAACTGAATTAATAAATATCAGTGGCACGTAAGTAATTTTAAAGTATGAAAATGATAAGAAAATTATTGTAGGATAATGGATTAAATCATGGTTAGTAGGGTTAACTTGGAATATGGTGATTACGAATGAAAGTATAATATCAAGAGTAGAGTCTTCTCGGTTTTGGTTAAATTTTATAATTTCATATATTGGAATTACATGATAATAAGGATCGTGATTAAAGAACAATTTGTTGATAAATCCACGTGATACCAAACTTTGGTTGTGCGCTAGTAATTCATATCAAAGAAAGATTTTGGTTGCAAATGCGAAATTATTCGAAAACACCTATAATTAAAGTAAGGAGAAATTGAACATGAACTGGATAATAAATGGCGATATTAGTCAATTGATACAGAATAGATGGTGTTAATTAAGACATAGATCACTTGAGGAATGACTCTGAAATCGAGAACGGTAGAACCGGTAGTGTTGAAACCAGTATTAATGAAATCTAGAATTTATGTTGGAACTGAACTAATTAATAAAATTGAAATAAATGTTTGAATAACATTATAATAATATTAAAATCTTCGGCTATATGGAGTGAAATTCGTGAATATAGTGTGATGTGAGGAAGTAAGATCAAATATCGATAATTAATTATCTGATTCGTAAATCCTAATAACCGCATGATCGAATCTAGCGATCAAAGGACTTAGTAGTCATCGACGAGTTTAGCTACTATGTGACAACTCGTGAGATGATAGACTAAATTATAAGTAACCATGAACAAAGAATTGAAATTAGTGGCAATGAAAAATAGTAATTGGAAATAAAAATGAATTAAGGGCAACATAAAGTAATATCGAGCAATATCGGCAATTTGATGAATAATCATGTTCTTGATTTAATGATTGATAGTAAGATATGTATGAGTAATTATAAACCTTTATTAAGATGTTAAAAATATAAATTGGTAGTTAGCTTAATTACATTAAGCCTGACCAAGCAGTGATGATTATAAATTGGAATACTGTAACTTAGGTTACAATCTGATATATCTATACATGTAGATAGGTGATGATTGTTTTCAACCATGATGTATACCGTACCAGGTTCTAAATATCGGATATCGGAATCGTATCGGATGGGGGTTTTTCATGTCGTATATCAGATATAGGGGGAGATATCGGGGATACACGCGCATATCGAGCGTTCATATTGGACACTATATATAATGAAATATTGATAATTAAGAGTTGGTTTAGAGTCATACATATCATCTACCTAATAAAAGTGATGTAATATGCTTGCAGAGACAATAAAAAATCATGTACATTTGCACACAGTCGTGCAATAAATAAGTTATTTCATATCGGGTGATATATCGGACGATTTATCGACCAATATCGGGCAATTTATCGGCCGATATTTCAAATATCAGCCGTTTTTTTGCTGCAAACGATATGGCAAACGATTTCCCTATATCGTATCGGCAGCAGGCAAAAAAGGAGATATCGGACGATATCTCAGTCGTATCGGCCGATAATTAAAACAGGGTACCGTACTTGTGAAGTTGATATGGTTATATCATGAACCCTAATCAGAAATCGGGCATCCATATTGATAATTATAGTTGTCCTTTAGGAAAGTGATTATATAAGTGATTGAATATTGTCTTTCCTATACATTGATCCATATGGTGCGTGCATATGAAATCGTATGAACTTGATCGTGTGTGACATATCAGTGTAGATATGAATGTGTTTATGATAATGAGCATGCATACTAATGTATTTGATAATTGTGTACGTAGTTATTGTTTATGTATACTGGTGTGTAACTACATGCATGCATGTCATTTATTGCATAATGTTTATATATTGTCTAGGAGGAAGTGATCGATTTGAACCGGAGGTGTCGAAGGGGAGTATTTTTTATATTGCATGTATTGTAGGAAGTGACCGGGTTGAACTGGAGGTGTCGAAGGGGAGTATTTATCATATTATATGTATTGGAGGAAGGGACCGGGTTGAACCAGAGGTGTCAAAGGGGAGTATTGCTATTTTTTTTATTGAAGCATACTTGGACTAAATTTTGATGTCTTGATTTTTACTTGATAAATTAAAAGTATGCATGAAAGTATATTTGTGGCATCCAGTGTATGAATGTTGTTATCTATGACATCTGAATAGGAATGTGATTGCTTGTGACATCCGGTATATGAATGTGGTTATTATGGCATTTAGTATATGTATATAGATTCTTTGTGACATCCGGTATATGGATGTGATTGTCATGTATTTCATCATATATGAATATATGGTTATATTTGGATTCTATTGTGAGTGATATGTGATGTTCGCGTGTCTTGCATCTCATATGTATATTGGAAGAACAATAACAAATTGTAAACTAATCTGAGTAAGATTATACGCTCTGGGAGATATGATTGTGACCGTGAGTTATACGTAAACACGAATGTGTTGTGAACTGAACAAGTGGTATACAAATATGTTGTATAGTATTGTATCACCAAGTCTACGAGTGATATATATTACAAGTGTATGATCAATGAATCCTTGGTGAAAATAAGAGAATGACAATCATCTTAAGTGCTGTATGACCCAAGATATATATATATATTATATATATATATATATATATATATATATATATATATATATATATATATTAGGACACGTGTGTCTAAAAGAATGCGAAGAATAAGTACTAGATTATAGAAAGAATCAGAGACATAAATCTGCACTACTCATTAAAAGTAAGAAGATAATTGAGATTATTCTTGAAAATATTCAACTGCATCATACTTGAATTATAATGGTATTAAAATGCATACTTGATTTAAATGACTTTACTCACTGAGCTGTTGAGCTCGCCCCATCACAAATTGATGTTTTCAGGTCACAGTAAGGTGAAGGCCCAACTTAGAGCTGCAAGGAGGTTCTCCTGGGATGATGCATCTATTTGTTATAGAATATGATTCCTTTTTGTAGACTCTGGTTGTATTAGTTTTTGTGGGTTATTGCTATTAGTAGTAGATAGTGGTATACTTATGCAAAAGAGTAAATAATTAAATAATTGAATAAATGAAGATAGATATACATGATTGTAGTTTGTATATTGAGTAGAACTATAAATAGTTTTGGGTTAGAATGTTATATTAAGGGAAGTACTCTTATGTATATATTTATTTGATTGACTTTGAGATGAGCTATATGATGGGATTTGGAATTATAAGTAGGCGAGATCAAGTCGAAATGATATTATATTTGTTGCGTGGGATGTATATTGATAAGTAGGCTGATGTTAGCTGAAATTGATTTATTGTATTAAGGCCGACTCCATATTTCAAAGGAAATGCTGCTGAAATTTTCAGAGATTGTCTGAATTAGTGTAAAGGTTGATGATTATGTAAAATAGGTGATTAAATCTGGGACTGCTACACGCCGTCAGGGTGAAGACCTATGTAGGTTGACCTGCTCGGGCGGTCATTATGGCATATCCCATTATAGGCTGGCTTCGAGCATCCAATGCGGGCGAGCCTTCATCTTTCAGGAGATCCCTCGAAGGGTCGCCGTCAGGGTGAAGACATGTGTAGGCTGTTGACTTGCTCGGGCGAACATCAGGGTGTATCGCATTATAAGTTGGCTTCTAGCATCCACATGGGCGAGCCTCCATCTTTCAGAAGGTCCCCCGAAGGGTCGCCGTCAGGGTGAACCCGTGTAGGCTGTTGACCTGCTTGGGCAGCCATCAAGGCATATCCCATTATAGGCTGGCTCTGAACATCTAACGTGAGCGAGCCTCCATCTTTCAGGAGGCTTCCTGAAGGGCCGCCGTCATGGTGAAAACCCGTGAAGGCTTTAGAGATTATGCACGGTGCTCGGAGCAAATATCCGAGTTGGGTGAAACACGACTAAGGTAGCAGAAAAATGATCTTTTCATTGAATGTTACATGACTTAGACATAATATCGTTTCAAGTGAAAAGAGTTTCATTGCTTATTGAGTTGGTTCTATCTTGATTGGCCAAGGTGTACGACCTCTTGCCTCCCCGAGCGATGATGAGATAGGGACTTTTCCAGTTGGCCCCCAGCTTTCCTGATTCTTCTGTTGTGTGCTCTTAATTATGCGCTTTAGGACCATGTCTCTGACTTGAAATTTTCGAGACATCACCTTCTTGTAGTGTGCTGTCCGGATTTGCTGTTGATAGGCAACGATATGGATTTGAGCCTGTTGTCGTCTTTCTCTGACTGATCCAACATCAAGCGGAGTAGGGTGTCCGTCTTGAACAACTCCTCAGCATGCTGACGACGACCGGGATGATCGTTTTGTTCTGTATGCCAACGAGAACGGGGTTTCGTTGGTCGGGACACGTTTGGTGGTCCTATAAGCCCAAAGTAGTCTTGGGAGTTTCTCTGCCTATTTGCCTTTAGCTTTGTCCAAACTTTTGCTCAGGTTGTTAAGGATGGTGCGGTTGCTGATTTCAGCCTGACCATTGCATTGAGGATAATAGGGTGAGGAGAATCAATGTATGATTTGTACTTAGCGCACAAACTGGCCACTTGCTTGCTAGCAAAGTTCATTCTGTTGTCGGAGATGATGGTGTGAGGGAGTCCGAAGTGACATACTATGTTCTGCCAAAGGAACTTGGCAATCTGTTGCCCGGTGTTCAGAGAGGCACCGCCTCGACCCATTTGGTGAAGTAGTCGGTGGCTATCAGTAGGAACCGCAGCTGGGGTTGTGCTCGGGGGAGCGGTCCAATTACGTCCAGCCCCCATTGCATGAAGGGTCAGGGGCTGAGCAAGGTGCGGAGGTCAGTGCTCGCTCTGTTGACGCTGGAGCGAACATCTGACATTGTGAGCACTTCTTCATGTAACTCTTGGCGTCCTCGAGCATATTGGGCTGGTAGTACCCTTGGTATATGACTTTGTGGGTTAAAGAGCGTCCTCCCGCATGGTTCCCACAGTCGCCATCGTGAATTTCCTGCATTATTTTTCGAGCTTCGTTTGGACCGAGACATCTCAGATTCGGGTCAGAATAGAGATTGGAGTAGGATTTCTTATATAGGGTATCCCTGAGGAGTGTGTACCTGATGGATAAGTGTTGTAGCTTTCGTGCCTATACCCTGTCGTCGGGAAGTTTTCGTCTTTCAGGTGGGCGATGACGGGGGTCCCTCCACCCTGATGAAATATCGAGGCATAGGGACTCCAGTTGGTTGTTGGATACTCGGATTGGTGATATGCTCAATGGGGATTTCACATTTGAACTGGAACTCTGTGGCTGCCAGTGTTCTAAATGGTGGTCACAACGGCTACATCGGCCGGAAAAATTTATCGGAGATGGGGATATATCGAAGATATTTTCAAAAATTGGATGTCAAAATCGGACTGTAAATATACATATCTTCTTGTCTTAAATCGCATCTCAATAAGACAATATATGCATACATTATATAAATCTACAAAAAACATCATACTTATATGTTTAGATATACTTAATTCGATAACTTGCATTAAGCCTATGAATCCATAATCACTATCCAAGTGTAGAATCTTCAAAAATGTCACATTGCCACATCACTCGAATTACCCAAATACCTAACCTAGAAATTAGGTGTAAAAAGCTATATCGGGTCCAAAATCGCCGAAATTGCGGCGATATATCGGGTCCATGCATATTTATCGGCGATTTTGGATGAAAAACGCTATATCGGTTTGGATGTGCCAAATCATTGCGGCTAGGTGTCGTAAACGCAATGTCGGCGCAATATCGGGGTTATATCGGGGATATTTAGAACACTGGTGGCTGCCCCCATGTTGGCGAGTGAGTCGACGTGATTGTTTTCAGATCAGGGGACCTACTTGAAGTCGCATTGGGAGATTTTGGACTTTAATTTGAGAACGAGTTGTAGGTACTCCGTCATCCGAGAATCCCTTGCGACATTTTCATCGCTGACTTGTGGTGACTACTAGTGAGCAGTCACACTGAACTTCAAGCTCTGTGACCCCGAGTGTGATAGCCGCTCAGAGTCCAGTTAGGACTACCCCGTACTCGGCTTTATTGTTGGAAGCAAGAAAGCTGAGGGTAAATGACTGTTCGATTATGGATCCTTCTGGAGTGGTTAGGACAATTCTGATGCCTGCCCCCTGCCGTTTGAAGCTCTGTCCACGTTCATGATCCTCCTTTCGAGTTAGTCAGCGTGCTCTGTGGCCCTCGAGGTGAAATCAGCAATAAAGTTGCTAAGACCTGGCCTTTGATTGCTGCTCTTGGTTCGTAGCTGAGTCCGTAGGATCTCAGCTCCGATGTCCATTTGATATCCTCTTGGTTGCTTTCGCGTTTTTCACCACGCTTCTTAGGGGGTGCTCAGTGAGGACTATGATCGGGAAAGTTTTGAAAGTAGTGCCTGGGCTTCCTCGAGATGATAAAGAGAGCAAGCATCAGTTTTTCTAGCTTTTGGTATTTGGTTTGTGGACTGTTCATGGAATGGCTGGTGTAATACACTGGCTTCTGGATGTTAGCCAATAATCAAGGCACGATCCAGCTACGCCCAGTCAAGTTTGTTAGAGTTTGTTAGCATAATTGTAGGATTTGATGGCATCATTTTAGTTAAGTTTGTTGAGGTTGTGATTTGATGGCATCATTTTAATTGTAGGATTTGATGGCATCATTTTAGTTAAGTTTGTTGAGGTTGTGATTTGATGGCATCATTTTAGTTAAGGTTGTGATTTGATGGCATCATTTTACCTAAGTTTGTTGAAGTTGTGAAGGCTATTTAAAGGCCAAGTAGCTGTATTTGTTTTACAGTGAATTGGAAAATAAAAAAAAAAACCTGAAGTTTCTACTCCCCTCAAAAATTAGTTTACCTCTCGTTCCTAGTTTGTTGCTACCGATCCTTTGCAGGTCTCGGAGCTGCTCGAAAACCAACATCTGGTATCAGAGCTGCAGGTTAATGCCCAAATACCTTCGTCTCAACACCATGGCGATGATTTCAGGGTCCTCATCCTCGACAGCACCAGCAACAAAGGAGGGCGGAATCACTCTTCATTACCCAATGCTAACCACGACAAACTACTCCACCTGGGCCATTAAAATGGAAGTTTTCATGGAGGCTCAGGGAGTTTGGGAGGCAGTCGAACCTGCGACAGGCGTGGCCGTGGACAAGAAGAAGGATAAACTAGCATTGGCATGCATCTTCCAAGCAGTTCCAGAGGAGATCTTGTTACAGTTGGCGAAGTACAAGACATCCAAAGAGGCGTGGGAAAGCTTGAAGACAATGTACCAAGGGGTTGATCGCGTTAAGAAGGCGCGAATTCAGACCCTGAAGAGTGAGTTCGAGACCCTACGAATGAGGGATTCTGAGTCCGTCGTTGAGTTTGCAGGGAAACTCACACCCTGGCAAGCAAGATTCGAGGGCTTGGAGAGAAGATGGACGACGACGTGATCGTCAAGAAGGTACTTGTATCTGTGCCTAACAAATTTTTGCAGGTAGTAGCCGCGATTGAATAATTCGCGGATGTTGAAACAATGCCAGTGGAGGAGATCATTGGCTGCCTCAAAGCTTACGAGGAGCGCATACGTGGGAGAGATGAAAGCAGCGGAAACTAACTTCTCCTGACTCACGCTGAGTGGCAAGCAAAAGAAGAAGAATAGACAGCCTGAACCTTCGTCGAACACCAAGCAAAACAACTCGACCAATCGAGGGCGTGGCAACCCTCTCGGTCGAGGTCGTGGGCACGGAAGAGGAGGTCGAGATGGCCAGAGAGCAGCCCCTCAAGAAGGTGATGGAGGTCGTGATTCAACCAACCATAACAAGTCAAAGTTCAGATGTCATTACTGCAACAAAGTTGGGCACTTCGCGTCGGAGTGTTACAGCCGACGCAGAGACGAGGAACCAACTTGGCTCGAGCACAAGATGAAGAGGCCACGTTGCTTCTGGGTGAGACTCAGGAGGAGTCTCCAGGGTGATCATGCTTAACGAAGAAAAGATCGTACCCAATCTACGTGCTGCAGATGAAGCACAAGTCGACTCAGACATGTGGTATCTCGACAATGGCGCGAGTAATCACATGACGGGCCATCAAAACAAATTCAAGGAACTTGCTCGGAGCGTTACAGGGCGTGTCAAGTTTGGTGACGGCTCGACAGTGCAGATCGAGGGGAAAGGCTCGATCCTATTCCAATGCAAGAATGGGGAGCAACGACTACTTTTCGAGTATACTTCATCCCTAAACTAAGAAGTAACATTCTAAGCCTTGGCCAATTGACAGAGGATGGGAGCAAGGTGGAGCTGTTCGACGACCATTTGAAGGTGATCGACAAAAGGGGTGTGTTGCTGATGAAGGTCAGGAGATCTGCAAACCGCCTATACAAGATAGTGCTTCAATCTTGCAAGCCTATTTGCCTGTTGTCCAAGCTTGAAGATCCAGCCTGGCTGTGGCATGCAAGGCTGGGACACATCAACTTCTTTGCGCTTAAACTGATGGCAGATAAGAAGATGGCCATTGGACTTCCTAAAATCGAACACCCCAAACTAATTGTGTGAAGGCTGCTTCGTCGCCAAGCAAGCCCGACTCCCTTTCCCTCAGCAGACGAGCTACAGGGCTGAGAGACGTCTGCAACTCATCCATGCTGACTTGTGTGGGCCTATTACGCCCGCAACTGCAGCAGGTAACAGATACTTTCTCCTACTCGTGGATGATTTCAGTAGGATGATGTGGGTGTTCATGTTAAAAGATAAGAGTGAAGCTTTCAATTCTTTTAAGAAGTTCAAATCACTTGTGGAGAATGAGTGTGATAGCAAGGTGAAGACACTTAGAACTGATCGCGGAGGAGAGTTCTCGTCCAGAGACTTCACTAATTATTGTGAAGCTGAAGGAATTCAACGACACTTTACTGCCCCGTACACGCCACAACAGAATGGGGGTGGTAGAGCGTCGGAACAGGACCGTGATGGACACGACGAGAAGCTTGATGAAGAGCAAGCAGGTGCCTGCAATATTGTGGGGTGAAGCAGTCAGACATGCTGTTTATTTGCTCAATAGATTGCCCACGAAGTCTCTCCACGAGATGACACCCTTTGAAGCTTGGCACGGTAAGAAACCAAACGTTAATCACTTGAAGTTGTTTGGTTTGTATTGCACACATGAAAGCTGCAGGTCCCTATCACAAGAAGTTAGACGATCGCAGTACCCCTCTAGTCTACCTTGGTGTGGAAGAAGGTAGCAAGGCTCATCGTCTCCTTGATCCTCAATGTGGCAAAGTCCATATCAGTCGGGACGTCGTGTTCGACGAAGCAGGAAGTTGGGATTGGAGCACGCCCGACGGAGCTAATCCAATGAGCTGGGTTGAGTTTCTCCATTCAAGTTCCAGTTGAGGAAAATGCAACCCAGCCACCACGAAGATCAGAGGAGCATCCAGCTGAGAGCGTAGGAGACGCGCTCTCACCATTGACGCACGGACATCACCAGCGTCAAGACAGCTTGCTACACCAGAAGTTGAAGGCTCAACTTCAAGCAACACGCTCGCACCAACACCACAATCAAATCAGCCAGAAGAACCAAATCTCTTGCTGACATCTATGCAGAGACTACAACAATGTCACCTTACCCAACATGTTTGTACTTGTCGGCTGAAGAACCGGCAAGCTATCAAGACGCAGCTCTAGAACGGGAATGGCGTCAAGCAATGCAAGCTGAATTCGAAGCCATCGAGAAGAACCAAACCTGGGAGCTCACTGAGTTACCACCAGGTCACAAGCCCATCGGACTCAAGTGGGTTTACAAGGTGAAGAGAGACAACGAGGGGAAGATACTCAAGTACAAAGCAAGGCTTGTCGCGAAGGGCTATGTACAAAGACAAGGTGTCGACTTTGATGAGGTATTTGCCCGGTCGCGAGACTTGATACTGTTCGATTAATTCTCGCCCTTGCAGCTCACCAAGGATGGCAAGTACACCACTTAGACGTGAAGTCGGCATTTCTTAATGGAGATCTCAAGGAGGAAGTGTATGTAGCTCAGCCCGAGGGATTCATCATCAAGAATCAAGAGGACAAGGTGTATCGCTTGTCCAAAGCTCTTTACGGCTTACGACAAGCACCAAGGGCTTGGAACCTGTGCCTTGATAACTGCTTGAAGAACCTTGGTTTCAGTAGGTGCACCCAAGAACAAGCAGTCTACACGAGAAGCAATGAAGATGGAGTGCTGATCGTAGGTGTATATGTCGACGACCTCATTGTCACAGGAACAAGTCCAGCTGCGGTGAGAAGTTACAAGCTACAGATGATGCAAGAATTCGACATGGCGATCTTGGATTGCTCTCATATTACCTTGGGATCGAGGTAAATCAACAAGCTGATCACATTTCTTTGAGCAAACAGCCTATGTTAAGAGAGTATTGAAGCAATCTGGGATGGAGGATTGTAACGCAACGAAGTATCCTATGGAGGCTAAGTTGCAGCTCAACAAAGATGAAGGAGGGACCACCCATTGATGCAACTCAACACAGGCGTGTCATCAATCGGGTGTCTAAGGTATCTAACTCACACTCGCCTAGACTTGAGTTACTCCATTGGGATTGTGGGCAGGGTATATGGAGAGGCCGACGACCCTCCACCATCAGCCGTGAAGCAAATTCTCAGGTACTTGAAGGGGACACTTGAATATGGGCTCGAGTACAGGAGAGGCCAAGGAGATGCAGAGGTGATTGGCTTCTCCGATAGCAACTGGCCGGAGATGCAGATGACAGGAAGAGCACGACTGGTATGGCTTTCTATCTGAATCAAAAACCTAATCACTTGGGCTTCGTAAAGCAAAGACCGTGGCCCTTTCCTCTTGTGAAGCAGAGTTTATGGCGGCAACAGCCGCAGCTTGTCAGCACTGTGGCTCAGGAGTTTGGTGAGCGAAGTGACTGGTCGTTCACCCGAGCCAGTCACATTGTTCGTCGACAACAAATCGGCGATTGCCCTGATAAAGAACGCTGTATTCCATGGTCGGAGCAAGCACATAGATACCCGTTTCTATTTCATACGGGAGTGTGTTGAGAAAGGCAGATCAAAGTCGAGTTCGTGCGGACTGAAGATCAGAAAGCAGACATTCTGACGAAGGCACTCGCAAAGCAAAAGTTTGCGGAGATGCAGCAGAAGCTCGGAGTTCTCAACCTCAATCGTGCCTAGATTAAGGGGGAGACTGTGAGCCAATAATCAAGGCACGATCCAGCTACGCCCAGTCAAGTTTGTTAGAGTTT